>JAQHUG010000168.1:3736479-3750420 GCA_028555095.1 Dicrostonyx torquatus | reverse complement strand
GATGTCTCCTACTCTAGCAGGGAGGCTGGGGGCTAGTGTCGAACTTACCCTGATTTGAGCCGGTGGATCCTAAGCGGTGGCACTCACCAGGAACCCGCCGCCATGAAAAGGTTGACAGCTGCTTTTAAGAGAAGAAATAAGACATATGCAGGCAAGTCAGCCCCAGGACCTCGGGAGATGCTGTTATCAGATGTCTCTCTGAAACTCAAGAGAGTCATTCTGGCAGGAGAAGTCCCCCCAAAAAGAGGCAGGAGCACAAGCCAGCTTGGTATACAGCAAAGACGAGAGTCAACACACAGCTGCACACATTGACTTTATCTGGGATGTTCTTGGCATTACTGTAATAAACCAGAGATCATTCTTTGTCATGCTAAGAATTCTTGACATAAAGTCTAACTCCCTAACACATTGTAAGTGCCTCTTAGATGCAGGTAAACTGTTGTACTCCTAATTTCCCAAACTTCATATCTATGGATGAACAACTTCCCACTCCACAAGGGCTCAGCTGCTGGCAACCACTGTTCTTTCTGCTTCTCTGAGTCTGATGACTTTGATGGCCTTCTGAGTGAGACCTGTGATTGGCCTGTCTCTAGTAGCATGATGTTCTCCAGGCTCATCCATGTGGTCACTTATTGTACATGTTTCTTCCTTTTTAATGTTTCAGTAATATTCTATTCTGTGAGTGTGCCAGCATCAAGAGGTAAATCAGAGAGAGACTGAACAGACCACACGGCCACAGTGTCATTTCTGTGTGGCAGGAGAGTGGGGATGTGGACAGACACCAGGTCAGCATATGAAAGAAGCCAGTTGAGAAGGCTGGCTCCATGTAACAAACAAAACATATGTACCATATAAATGACATATAAAAGGCCATAAGCCCCTTGACTAGTGATTTTTTTTTTTTTTGGTGGGGAAGGGGGTATGCCTTTCCTCAAATCTTCTAGGCTTCTCCCATTCTTAAAGCACCTTTATCCTTATTAATAAACTGTCTCTATTTCTGTTACCTTACCACGTGACCCTGGAACAATTCTTTGTTCTGGGACACGGAGCCAAGAAATCTCATAGATTTCTCTCACCCCAACTCTTTGAGTACCTAGAACACTTGTATTCAGTTTCTTCTGAAATGAGCCTCTTGACACTTAACTTCCTGGAACTACTGTGAGCACTCCACCCCTACCTCCCAGCTGTAGCCAGTGTGAGTCATATTTTCATTGAACAGTGACTGAAAACATCCTGATGGAAACAGTGGAAAATCTGATTGGATTTGCTGAGTTCTGCACCAAACACTTAAGTATCAGAGTCACGAGCTCCAACTCATTCCTTTACCTGGTGTCCTTCCACTTCTTGTTTGGAAGTGTTGGTGTCCCTGTTGACCAGTTCTCCCAGGACAGCTTCTACCCCCTTAAGTTCGGCTTGCATCAAAGACGAATTTCTGCACTGAGGTTCGAACAGTTTATTCTGTCATTTTGTAGCTCAGAGTGGGAGCAGCTGGCATCATGGGCCAGACACCATCAAGACAGATGGCTGCCCAACTGGAGACTCTCCATCCAGAGACAGTCCTGTTTGAGGAGTTCTCTCTCCTCCCTCCTGCTGTGCTCCTCTTGGTTGGTCTCCTGCTGTTTCTTTCATGAAGGCCATTTTGGTTGCTGTTTTTGAGATTTAATGAAGTTCTAAGACTGTGTGAGGTATATTGGTTTTGACATGGTTTGGTTTCTTAGAAGTCTCTGGCCAGGTTGGAAATCTATGGGTCAGACTGTAACATGTAACAGAGTGAATACAGTGATGGCCTGCATGATGTTCGTCAGGGTCTGTGGCAGTCACTAGCTCACACTGTAATATATACTACCCTGTGTGTAGTGTAGTGTTAAGCTATTTTCGGTTTGGTGCCACACACTTTGTCGGTGACTCTGTCCCAGAGAACAAAAGCCTCTGTTGAGCTGCACCATTTTGTACTGCCACCAAGTCCTTTGTGTGGGGTGCAGGCTGGTCACATCTTACCCAGGCGCATGTGCAGTACAGGCTTTTACCTGTGCCAGCCTCTGTGAGTCATGTTTGCACAGGACAGGCAAACATTCACCTAGCTCTTGTGTTTGCTGTTGTACAGCCCAGCAGGGTTTCTTACCTGCTGGATTTCCCCCCACATACTGCTTGAGATAAGTCACTTTCTTTTTGTAAGCCTGCCTTCCACTGTCTCCATATGCAAGCTGTGAGGGTTGGGAAAATATCACTGGCCTTTGGGTCTCATATTAGATTACCTCATTCATCTTTCAATGGGGAAAGGGTTGACCTTGACATTTCAAATTCTATTAGCTCATAACCCATGGCTTATCATGAAAACCAACTCGTACATCATTTAAATTTACATTACATTTAAGTGAAAAGAAGAGATAAACCAATGAGGAAGCTTATTTTGAATTTGTTTCATCTTTGACATGGTGTACTGGCAGTTTAGACTGGAGCATGTCTCTGTTGAAATGGAGGTATCAATTGTAGGGTCTGCTGAAGGAAAACCATGAAAGCGGGGCGGTGTAGCCAGTGCCCCTTCTGTGCCTCTTCAAGGAGGTGCAGGCACTAAGCCAAGCCACCGCTGCCTGCTTTGTTTTCCAGGGCATACTCCACATCCTGGGTTTGCCAGATGTTTTGTTCTGTCTGTGTTAGCATAGTAATAAAGGCCCATGAAGGGAAAGTCTGCATGTAGACCTAACTTCCCAGCTGAGCAGATCAGTACTTGGCAAGCGATGGCCGGACCACTCCTAGAAAAGTGAGCTCTCTTTAAGTCATGCCAAAAGGATAGGTGGAATAATTATCCCTCTAGTGATATATTGTATTTTCCTTCCCAGAATTCCTCCCCTTCCCCCAGCACAGTTTCTTACGGTCTCCTCTTCATATATCTGCTTGCTTTTCTGAGTAACTCAGGAAATTCTCCCTTTTCTTCTTTTTATCGCTGTTCTAACCATGCATCCGCTAATACTCCGCTATCTCTACTCTCTCTCCCAGCTCCCAGCTGTGTGGCTGGCCGTCAGGTCAGACTTGCACAACTCCAACAGCATAGCTTTTCTTTCCTTGTCTCCTCTGTTTGCCTCTTCCAGGGAGCTGCTGAGATTTACAGCTTGCTGCCTTGGGTTTTTCCTTTTTCTTTGTTCTGGCTTTCTTTTATTTAATTACTATAACTACTACTAGTAGTAGTACTACTGTGGTAGTTTGAATGTAAGTGACCCCCATAATCTCATAGGGAGTGGCACTATTAGGAGGTGTGGCTTTGTCGGAGTGGATATGGCTTAATGGAGAAAGTGTGACACTGTGGGGGCAGGCTTTGAGGTTTCCTATGTTCAGGATACCACCCAGTGTCTCAGTCAACTTCCTGTTGCCTGCATGACATAGGACTCCCAGCTACTCCAGCACCATGTCTGCCTGCATGCCACCATGTTCCCTGTCATGATGATAATTGACTAAACCTCTGAAACTATAAATGAGCCACCCCAAATAAATGTTTTTCTTTATAAGAGTGGCCATGGTCATGGTGTCTTGTCACAGCAACAGAAACCCTAACTGCTATACTACATAAAGGCAGGCTGTCACAGTGAGCCCTAGCTGGCCTGAAACGCACTATGTAGACCAGGCTGCGTCAAATTCACAACAATCAGCCCTGCCTCTGCCTCTTGATTGCTGGGATTAAAGGGGCGAGCACCATATCAAGCAGGTTTTTTCTTTCAAACTAATGAAATTGTCCTTGTGTTTCTGTGTGAGGCTGTATATACCCCAGTGGGGGTATGGCTGAGTTCCTTCACACCAGCTGAAACATCTTCCTTCAGACACTGAGAAGTACATGCTGTTGAGAGGTCTCGTGTAGAACTGCAGTCATTTAGAGTCCATGAAGCTCCTTAGCTGGGAAGTGATTAGAGGGCATGGGCAAAGCCCCCACCCGCATCATTGTGTGGCATAGGTTACACATCCCGAACCCGGCTTAGAACGAACTATACAGGAATGGGATGATTCAGTAATGGACACAGTCAGCACAAAGGGCCAGAGGCCTTGGCTAAAGTTGGCTTTGTTGCCACCTAACAGCTATCACAGGTCACCTAGACTGGTTACCTCTGGGTTAACTAGCCCAGTGATGACTGTGTGACCTACCCCAATCGCGAATGGCCATGGTAGAACCTAGCCTGGTGACCTTACGATGACCTAATCAAGTGATCTAGCCTAGTGCATTCGTTCAGTGACACCAGGGTGGCCTCATCTGATGGCCTTGGGGTGAACAGAGGCCTTCACCTCATCCATTAGAATTTATGAAGATGCCCACCCCCACCAGTTTGGGCTGCTTTTCCTGCAGTAACTCTATCCTGGCACCACGTGGTGCCATATGCAGCCAGGACTAAAGGACATACAGGACAATTTGCATTCCTCAGTTCCTTTTGTATTTCCATTACTGTAAAAATATCCACCTGTATTAGAAAAGGCTCTGAAAAAATGACTAGGTAGTTATAAATATGTGGACTGAACTAACTCTGAAGAATCTTCCTTTCCTCTTGGTCTTGCCCCTCCTCAGCGCCATCCTATTTCCCATGTGAGTGGTTCAGCTATGCAGAACAGAGGATGCTCTGTAGGGAGAACTGTGTGGCCTTTAAACTGGCAATTGCAAAGAGTTTTCGGAGGACTCCGAGAATTCTGGTGGGTGCTAATAAGCCAAGCAGCACTGACTTGGGCTCTGTGAGGAAGCACAAGCACTCAGGGCACTTCCCTCAGGCTGATGGGGGCAGGGGGGCTGCGAATCACTTCTGTGTCCTCTGGGGGCACAGGAATTCTCTAAAGGGACAATTCAAGTGGTGTTCAGGAATGGTTTCCCGAGAGTCTCAGTCTTTCCAGCCAGCGAGAGCTCCTACTTTCTCTCCCACACTCTCTGAGAGTCACAGCTGGGGATTACAGTACGAAGAAGGGCTCCGTAGTTCCATCTCTCCTGTAGAATCAGATTAAAGGTTCTTGGGTTGGCTTTCCGGGCTCTGCAACAGTTTGTTTTTAACACTTGGCACAGAGAAAGGGAACCTCTGGCATCTAGAAGCCAGACCGAGTCTGTGTGACTGTGATCTAGAATGACAAGAGCTGGGCCTCGTTTCCAAAGGCAGGTCAGGCACGACTTTGCACATTGTGTTATGTTGGATTCCTGCTTGTGACATTTCAATGTCTTGCTTAACCAACTGGGCATATAACAGAGGGTTGGCCCAGTGGATCTGTTTGCTATCATAGCAGACTCTGGACTAGGGTTTGGCCAAATAACTGGCCACCAGAGCCTGGCCTGGTTGGCAAAGAAAATTGACCATCATAGCAGCTGGCCAAAGCCTCTACCTCACAGGTCTTAATGATGCTGCCACATCTGGCTGCCATTGATGACCTGGCCCATGTGACCACAGCTGCTTTGCTTACTCATTGCTTGGCGGTTTTTCTCTATGGGCATTTTGGCCTCTAGACTATTCTTCAACATCTGGCATCAGCTGCATTCCTTACTCATTGCTTGGCGGTTTTTCTCTATGGGCATTTTGGCCTCTAGACTATTCTTCAACATCTGGCATCAGCTGCATTCCTTTTTTACATATACTATTTGTTTAATGATTGCCAGAAACACAGTAAGAAAGGAAGCAGGGTAGCCAGCTCTTCAATTACTCTTCTTCAGTGGTAATTTAGACATTGTTATTTATTTATTTATTTGCATGAAGTGCCATCCACTGGGTACCTCAGCTGATGTGTTATAATTACAGCCACTAGGATCAAAAACCGAGAACACGCAGTTCTGGAAAAGAGGCCTCACTTAGCTCTCTAACTGCATCCCTTACAGCAGAGAGAGGTCAATATAGGTTGCAATTGTAATTCTTCCACTTTGGCAGCTGTCAAAAAAGCAAGAGAATGGATGAGACCCCTGCCGTGGCCTCTCTCTATCCATGTTGGGGTGTGCTGACTGCCTAGAGCACACCTGGGCCGTGCATTAGGTAGGTGTGTTCTGTGAACATGCTGGGTGGGGCATGCTGATCATAGTCAGAGATGCTATCATCTGTTGGCTCCTTCCCTACTCTGAGATTTAGTACAAACGTCTCAGTTCCTTTTTGCTGCTTCTTCTATAACTCTGAAGTGAGGCTATGAGATAACTTTTGGGAGAAGAGTGAAAATTAAGCAAAATAATACATGCGAGTCAATGGGCAGAGCAGAACCCAGCATGTATTAGCAGTTTCATGACTTCTCTCTAGTGTCGTCACTAAAGGCTCTAATGAGAACTGTCATCTGCCTGTCTCTCATCCAGAAACATTTGGACCAGGGCAGCTGGTTTCTGCCCTGAAGAGTATCTAGGTTGAACTGAGTTCTCAGTAAGAAAGGCAGTTTAGTATTCATTTGATAACTGGGTGGGAGAATCTTCAAGAGCAGTACAATCCTAAGGGCTTCTGTGTCTCGGTCACAGGGTCACACGGCTGTCCAGTGATGATGGGGCTTGTATCATCTACCAAAGGGAGCAGGTAGAAGGCAGGGTGCAGAGTTCCTGAGATCTGTGTGCCTGCACCAGGCACTGCCCAGACCCCAGCAGTCCCTAGGGGACAGGAGAATGTAGGTTATAAACCATCTCTCTGATTATGCCTGTTGTCCTGTCTGTTGTCCAAAAGATCCCAGGGATACAGCTTACTCTTGGCTCAAGACTATTTCTTTGTTACTTTAAAAAGGGACAGTGTTGGAGGTGTTTGCAGTTAGAATTAGAAGGCCTCTCATCACAGGCCTGTTTCTTGCTGTGACCAAGACATAGAAACCCTTAGTATTGCACTGCGCTTGAGGATTCTCTGATGGCCTGACTTCATGTGTCCACACTTCTCAGCGTGCCTACTGCAGTTCTACACAAGCTGTGCCATTCAGAGAACCCAGTTGTGGAGGCCGGATGTCAACCTTGGGTGTCTTTGTCTATTTCTCTCCACCTTATATTTTTATTTGTTTGTTTATTTATCTATTTATTTTTGAGTCTCTCAGTGGGTCTCTCACTGAACCTAAAATTCAGCTGACCTGAGTGGCTGGCTAGTGAGCCACTGCGATCTCTTGTCTTTGACTCCCAATGCTGGGACTGCATGCGTGCATTGCTATGGCCCGACTTTTCAGTGTGAGCGCTGCGGATCTGAACTCAGGTCCTTTGGCCTGTGCAGCGAGTGTCTCCCCAGCCATGTTCACTGCTTTAATAATGTAAAACTCTACCCTTTGTGTAGTCCCTTTGAATCAAACAAACTGCTCCCCAAGAAGTAGTACCTAACTCAGGAGATGGCCTGTGTTTTCCCCCTCCGGTTGGGCGAATTCATTTCACTTTCGTTTTCATGGAAACCGTGAGATTGTTTTCCTGTTTCAGATCAAACATGTTTGTGAGCAAAGAGTGCATTACCCAGCTGTCCTGAGAGCCATTACTTATCGCTGTTCAAATTCCATTCAAGCCATCTGTTGTTTTTCTTTCTTTCCATTTATTTTTGAGGCATATCGCAAGAAAGCTGCTTCTTGACATATCTCACTTGGAGAAACTACAAAAAGAAGAAAAGAAAAAGAAGGAAAAAAAAAAGGAAAACATGCCAGAGCTTTAGAAGTTGCACTGCATTTTGCATAAATAATTCAATGCTATACTCCGGTTAGCATTTGGAAATCTAGTGCTGATTAGCCCAACATACGAATACATTTGAAAGCTACAAGAAACACCACATACTTATATTTCTTAATAGTATGGTCTTTCTTTGAGGCATAAGAACAGGCAGTAGTCAAAGACACACATGATGTGTGTGGCTCAGCACTAAGCTACGGGGCAGATGGCTGTGTTGCCAGCTTTACCCCACTGGAACAAATACTGAGGCACTTGAACTATGAGGAGGAAGATTCTGGCTCACAGTTGGATGCTCAGCCCATGATCCACTTCCCTGTGGTTTTGGGCCTGTGGCAGTCCATCCTGGTACATGTATGTACAGAGCAGACAGGGCTGCATATAGTGGTACGGGCCCATGATTCTAGTACTCAGGAAGCTGAGGCAGGAGGATCACAAGTTCTAGGCTATCTTGGGAAGACACTTAGTTGTGACTCTGTATCACACACACACACACGCACACGCACACAGAGGTGAGAGTAGAAGAAGCCAGGGTCCCACGGTCCCTTATGAGGACACATTCCTGGTTGTCTAAGGACTTCCTCAGGGCCCCACCTCTTAAAGCATACATCAGGGTATGGGGACCCAGTCTTTAGCTTGTGGTCCCTTATGGAACACCCAGGATCCAAATCATCACACTGGATAAAATTGGTATAGTTTTGTTCTGAATCCTGAAATGCAGATGGAGATAATCCCTCCAGAAATGAGCTTGAATTTATCTTCACTATCGATGGCATTGAAGCATTGTGTCTTCATGTCTTAAGAAAGGCAGTATCAGCTTCCTGGGATAATGGCTAATGAAGATGCCAAGAAAGTGTGCTGTCCTATTTGAAAAAAAAAATGTGTACTGAAGAGATCCAAGTGTGACTCTTAACACTTCCAAAGGGAGAAAATGGAGGGTAACACCAGCCAGCAAGATTCAGCAGGCTGTGGGCTAAGATTCTCTGAGCGGAGCAAGGACCCCAGTCTCCTTTTCACTGCTCCTTGAGTCTGTGCTGGGGGAGGCCTAGCTTGAGGCTAGGGAGGGAAACAGTAGTGACAGGGAAAGAGGATGCTTGCCTCGATCCTGCTCACTAAACAGAGTCAGACACAAATATGGCACCCAGCCACTACCACACACATCCGGGTTAGGAGGCAGCGTGGGCCAAGTCACCCTGGACAGGCTTTTGGCAGGTGCTTGTGAGCTGGGAAAGCAGTGGTAAAACAGACAGCTTGTGTCTAACTTGCGTGTGAAATAGGTTTTCCACCTGTCTACCCATGGCCTTCAAAGGCCGGAGCTCTATTCCTTCCTAATATTCACGCAGTAGTGATGCATATGCCTCACACAGGCTGCAACAGCACCTGGACTCAGAAGTCTTGGGTAGATGGAGCACTGTAATCCCAGGCTGCAGTTCTGGGCTGTCTGACCCTTTAGCACCCGGAGGAAAATATTGTGCATGCTGGTGCCCATCTCATGGGGGGGAATAATGACTGGGAAGCAACTCACTTGTGCTTCACGATAGCAAACTTCTTGTGAAGATGTGCATTCAAGTCCGAAGAGCTCCCAGTGTAATGACCACATCGTCAGGTGAAAAACAAATTATCCCCAGGAACCCACGTACATTCATACCTGAGCATATTGTTATAGATTAACAGAGCAAACAGGTATTCTTCTGAGCCATTTCTTTAACTGGCAGCCTGCATTTTTGCAGTTACAAAGAAAGTACCAGTATATGTATACAATCAGTCATTTCTACTTTAAGTCCTCAGGGTGCACACCCATTCATCAACCCCTTTTTATTAAGTTGTCTCAGGAAGCTGATGGCAGAAATGGGTACAAGAAATTAATCATTACCTTTGATCACTGACCCATCCTAGCAAGAAAGGAGCATCAGCCAGCAGTAGCCAAGGCACTATTACTGTTCCTGTTCCCTGACCCCAGTGAGTTTCTTGTTCAACTATTAAGTGTGTCTTTCTAAACTTTAAATTATTCCCCAAGATTTTCTACTCAGAGCCATTAACAAAAAAACACCCTAATCTAACCTTAAGTCATTTATTTAAAGTTTTGCTTCAGCTATAATGCACACCAAATCTGTGAACACATCTGCCAACATTAAGGTTAGCTTATTTATGGGACTCATTTTCCCCCTTAATCATTAACCTAAGCCACAGTTTACACAGCTCCTGAAGAGAAACTCATACGCCCCAGCTGCATGACACTTCCTTGGTCTTATTTTCTATCCTCTACAGCCCCTGCTTTATCAGTGGTTGGGTAACACCAAAGCCTGCTTTTACCTATATTAATTTTCCACTAGCCTAACCGCTATCACAATCCTTTACTGTAATTATTAAAAACTTTTCAATTATCCAAATTCTATTTAAGCTGACACTATTACTGAATGAAATCACTGCTTCAGTTAAACAATACATTTTAAGAGGAGATAATTTTCATGCTAATCCACATGTAAAAATGCCCAGCAGAATGGGATATTTCCATGAGATTAACCATCACTCTACCTTAAAGGCAGTGGGGATTCCCCACATCCATTTGCACCATGCCAGATACCAGAGAAAAATGGCAGCGGCCAACATGTAAAGGCACAGCAGTAGCAAGAGACATTCTGGAGCCAAAGCCCTTGGGGCCTTGCCTATCTGAGATTCCCGCACCAGTGTTTTGCATTCTGGTGGGCCGATCTCCTGAAGTCAGTTGTCATCTGCTGCTTCTCTGAAATGCCCATAGCAATACATGGTGACAACTGGAACTTGGAAGGTGCTTTTGGTGTCCCACATATGTAACACGCATGTTATTTTAGGCACAGAAGAGTGAAGGCTGCTGTACCAAACCTGGCTGGTGAGCGAGTAGAACTGAAGCCAGATTCCCAAGGTAGATCTCCAGAACATATTTTTTCTCACATGTGGGGCCTGGCATATGTTTGCATGTGAAAAACACCTCAGGATGCTTCTGATGTGCCTCAGATCTCTCCTACAGAGATGTCTTAGTCAGGGTTTCCATTGTTGTGAAGAGACACCATGACCACACCTTCTTCTAAAGGAAAACTTTTGATTGGGGCTGGCTTACAGTTCAAAGGTTTAGTCCATTATCATCAGGGCAGGATGCATGGTGGAATGCAGGCAGACAGGGTGCTGGAGAGGGAGCTGAGAGTTCTGCAGGATGCATGGTGGAATGCATGCAGACATGGTACTGGAGAGGGAGCTGAGAGTTCCGCATCTGGATCCACAGCAGAAGGAAGAGACAGTGAGCCACTAGGCCTGACTTGAGCTTCAGAAACCTCAAAACCTGCCCCTGGTGACACATTTCTTGCAATGAAGCTAGCCCTATTCCAATGAGGCCACATCTCCTAGTAGTGGCACTTCCTTTGAGCCTATGGGGGCCATTTTAATTCAAACCACCTGAAGAAACCACTACCAAAGTTGAATGCAAACGAGCAGAATGCTAGCAGGAGGTAGGACAGATGTGGCCATTGGCAGTGCTGCTCTCAGGAGGGAAGCTCCAGAAGGGTGGCCCAGTACATAGATTCCAGCCTAGGAAGCCACAGGACAGTGTGGATCTTTTAGGCAACCATGTAACTCTCTGGATAACAAAGATCTCCCTCTCTCCACATTCTCAATAAGTAAAGAAAACAAAGCCATTCATTTATAACCTTGCAAAGTTTATCAGGCACCACCCCTGTTAAAACTGTGAACACAGTAATTGAGTGCAGAGGACAGTTTTTGGCTGATATAGGCTAGGGGCAGTCGGTAAAGTTATGGAGCCTAGGGGAAAATCTTTATCTTAGGTGTATATTTGAAACTTCCAGTCCTGTGGTCTTCGTAGTTGGGATGGTGGTGGCAAACAGCCCAACACCAGGGGAAGGAAAGAGCCCACCCTCAGTGACAGGCAGTAGGTAGGATGCTATGCCATTAACTGACAGGAATACTTTCCTGGAGTCAGTTTGACCTGTGACACATGGATTCACGTCTCAATTCCCTGAAGCTTACATAAACTTTTCAAAGTTTGCAAAAAAGAGATAATGGTTAGTATGACCATCATGGTCTATAATCTGCCCTGAACTGAAGTGCAGGAAAGGTAGGTAAAGGGTGCCTAGCAACAACGGAACACTCACACCTCTGAGCCATAACAAAAGCTTGGGGACTCAAACTGATGATGTTCTGGGGTGAAATCACGGACACTCTTTGCTCTGTTCAGAGGGCTAGATATAGAAATTGAACAGGATAAACGGAGACCACTCTTTATTTTCCTGGCTGCCCAGACCTGAATAATCACCCAGAAACTATATTAATTACAACACTGTTTGGGCAACGACTCAGGTGTATTCCTAGCTAGCTCTTATATCTTAAATTAACCCATTTCTAGTAACCTATGTATCACCACAAAGCTGTGGGCTTACCGGTAAGGTTCCAGCATCATTCTTTGGCACCTACATGGCAACTGCCTGACACCACCTTCTTTCTCCCTGCATTCAATTTAGTTTTTCTGCCTAGGTCTATTCTGCCCTGCCATAGGCCAAAGCAGCTTCTTTACTAACCTATGATAATAAAACATACAGCATACAGAGGGGAATCCCACATCAGAACAGAGGTGTTTTCAGCACAATAAGAAGCACTTTTAAATCTATCTAGAAAATAATCAAAGGAAATTTAAATTTTTGAGCCTGTGACTATCTATGATTATAGTAGCTGGTGCTTTACCAAGTCTAGATTAATAACGCATCAGAACCCAATTGATTAATAGGCTAAAACGCTGAACTTTTGAAATCTTAATGCATCATCTTTAAGTCTCATTTTTCACATACCTGAAATCACTTCCTTAGACTTTTACACATCTTAGGTCACGTCCTCAGACCTTCACAACTTACATAAACGTTAAACCCCCTTTTCACTCAATCATTTAACATAGGTGGTTACCGAAAAGCAAGCCATTGGAAAGCAAGTTCTTTTAAGTAATGGAATAGTAAAAAGTAAATTTTTAGGTAGTAATAGCAGCATGGTAGTTGGAGTTTGTTTTTACATTGAAATCTGTTTAGTGAGCTTATCTTTCTCAGTATGAAGTCACCTGTCTACCTTTCTCAGCAGGAAGCCAAGTAGCCCTAGACAAAGCTAAACTGATGGAACTACATCATGCCATCAACACCACCACAGAAATCTGAGGATAGAGTTGAGCAGGAAGTGTAATCGAATTGGACACCATATCAATTAAAATGACAGAGACTTACCACCACCTGGACAATCAATCTGGGATCTCCACGGTGACCTTGATGGCTTTGCTGCGGGTAGAGATTTTCAGTTTTTAGCAGTCTCACAGGGCAGCATCAGCTTTAGGCTGTGAGGTTTTCCAGCGGAGGAGGAACTTGGTGAGGCAGAGTAGGTCAGTCAACCCAACAGTGTCCACAGTATGGGCAGGATCCTGATGGAGGGACAAGCTTATCACAGTTGAAGGAAGCTCCAGATGTGGTCTGTTGTTGCCCATCTTCTTTGAAATAGCCTCAGGTGCTGCTACCAGAAGCTGGTGTTTTTGTCTACCAGGGAAGGCCTTTTTCATTAAACACTTAAAATGCCATATTCAGCACAACTCTCTGGGGGGGGTTTGAGGGACATCATTTAATATATCAAGTATACCTGATTTTAAACAGACATTTTCATTTTTAGTTACTTGCTTTAGGCTTAACCTTGGCAGCATATACATAAGGCTAAAGGTTGCTTCTGTAAATGAGTGAAATTGTATTTACCATGACTACAAATAGAGTTATAAGCACATTAAAAAATTTCATCATTTATAAGGTCATTAACTTTTGATCATTAGCTTGGATGTTTTAATTATCTTGAACATTTTACAAAAAGTAGCTTCCATAGAATTTAACACCATTAAATTTGAACCTTAAAAATGTTAATTGAAGATTTAATTTAAAACCCTTTAGCATCAAAATAAAACTTTCAACAATAAACACAGTCCACAGTGAGACTGGGAACTTCACATTCCCAGGCCTTTCACTGTACCTTTACAAAATATCGCAGTTTCTTGTAATACTGAGTTTATTCAATAACTAGAGCTGAACAACGTTAGCAAAGATAAAGAGGCTAGTTCTGTGAGTCAGTTTTTGTTAGCCTTAAAAGACATTTATAACCTTAGGAACTGAAAAACGTTAATCAACCATTTGTTGTTAATAGGTGCCATTTTCTTTTTTTAATTAATTAATTAATTAATTTTTTTATTGTTAAAAGCAAAATTTACATTTACTCCCCTTGTTCCCGGCCCTCCCGCTCCCCCACTACCCCACCATCCTCCCCCTGCTTCCTTAAGATGG
>JAQHUG010000168.1:3689275-3725023 GCA_028555095.1 Dicrostonyx torquatus | reverse complement strand
GCACGGGAGACCTTGAAGCTAGAGGAGCACGGGAGACCTTGAAGCTAGAGGAGCACGGGAGACCTTGAAGCTAGAGGAGCACGGGAGACCTTGAATCTAGAGGAGCACTGCAGACCTTGGAGCTAGAGGAGCACTGCAGACCTTGGAGCTAGAGGAGCACAGGAGACCTTGGAGCTAGAGGAGCACGGAAGACTCTGCTTTGGGAAACTCCAGTGCCTGTTCAGCTCAAGATACTTGGAGATTTCTAGAGCAGTATGGTCATACAGTGACCTGGCCACTGCTGTCTGGTGGAAGCTGATGAGAATACCTGGCAAGAAGAGGGGGTAACCTGGCTCAGGACACACCATGAACTGTCTGGAGGATGACTGCAGGAATCTTGTAGAGAGAGGATAATATTAATTTAGGAGTGTATGGGTAGTAGGAACCCCAGTTTCTAAACTAAAGAGGATAGCCTGGGCCAGACCCAGGTACTAACAGTAGTCTGGGGAACTGAGATTCCCCCAAAGCAGAAATGGCTGATACCCCCAGCCTCTGGATGTACCAGACTTTCTTTTGGGCCACCCACCAACTCCTAAATCATGACAGAGGACTTAATAGTTTTGAAATCTTGGCCTTAGCTTAACTCTTATTTTAATATGTTTCTCTTTATCTATATTTTACCTGGGGACTTTTTAACTCTTTCTCCCTTCCTTCCTCCTTCTCCCTCCCCCCTCCCTCCCTCCCTCCCTCCCTCATCCTTCTTTCCTTTCTTTCTCTCATTCATTCTTTCTTTCTGTATATCTTACTTTCCTACTATCTTCATGTCTGCCTGTTGACTGTCTGACTTCTGACCTTGGGCGTCGTTAGGTTTTTCTCACCAACAAGCCTCTCCACCAACGCAAATAATCCCAATCAGAACAAATTAGACCAAATGAAAAGATATCCAGATTTAATTGGACGTCTGTGCTCTTGCGTGGCCTCAGGAAAACACAAGGGGGAGGGATGGAAAGCCAACATGACCACTAGAGAGGAAGAGGAGAGACCACATGTTTTTTCTCTGGGGGACAGTTTAAATAGCCTGTGGGAGTGGTCTTGATTTTCCTTGGGGAGGGGTCACTGTTTGGGGGGCTTCCTTGACCCTCCCTGGAGAGTTAGAACTGAGGCAACTCTCAGGGGAGGGGACTTGAAATGGAGTTTTGTGCCCAGTATTCCAAAGATGGATGTCTGGGGCTGGGATGAAGCCCCCAACTTAATAGGTGTGTCCCTCTCTCCCTTTTTTTTTTCTCTCTTGAGCCTAGATTTCTCCGCCTATTTATTCTCCCTGCCAGCCAGTCCCTCCTAATCCTCTCCTGCCTAGCTACTAGGAGTTCAGTTTTTTACTAAACCAAGCAGGTGAAACAGGCAACATATATTAGGCAGGCAAGGTGAAACAGATGCAACATATATTTACATCATTAAACAATGCAACAGAAACAAATGGAACACATATTTACATCATTAACAAAGGCAGCAGAAACAAATGTAGCACATCTTTGCCTACTTAAAATGATATTTCATAACATCTGGAGACTTCACTGTTAAATGGGAGCTGTGAAAACAAAGTTCCCGAGGACCATAAAGAAGGTTAAGATTGTATGTGATGATTGTTTTGGGGTAATGGCCTTTCCAGGCCTTTTATTAAGTAGAAGAAACGTGATTTCCAGAATGGTTACAAGTGATGGCAGTTAACTTTGTTCCTTTAAAAGTAATGTTTACAGTAATAGTGTTACAAGTGGTGTTCTCAGATAGAGAGACAAATACAAAGTTACCCTCAAGTCCTGAGATTCTGGGGATGGTACTTTCCCTCCCAGCATCCAGAGTTCTTGTGAGAGGTATTTCCCATTGCACCCGCCAGAGTTCCTGGCAGAGGTACTTCCAGTTCACTATTTGACCTTTGCAGCCCACTCTCTTTTTCTTTTCTCAAGGCTGCAGTCAAATTATAAAGAGCACCATGGATTTAAAGCAGACAAAGCGATTGCAGATAGAGAAGCCCCATCAGTGCACTTTTTTTTTCTAGACCATTTAGAGTTTTCCTATACTCACTGAATGACTCATTTTATTAATTTTGATATTCAATAACAAAATATCAGAAATTTACAAATAACATTTACTTTTGGTTAGGGTGCACTGATGTCAGCATCCTCCGAACCTGTGATTCCCATAGTGAGGGGTTCAATTACAACTGCTCTTGCTTTTGTCTTCAAAATTGACTTAAGATTCTACTCTGGGGTCAGCTTTGCTCATCTGCCCTTCATGGTGTGCCTTTTTCTTTTGGTTTATTGAGATTAGGATATGCACCACCGTATTCTCAGTATTTCATTCATTATTTTATCGGCATGCTGCACTATCTTGGGTTAGATTTGTGTGCAGTTTCACAGACATGCAGGGCTGTGCTTTTATGCAATATGCTTTCTGTGCCTGGCACGCAAGATTTTCTTTCTAGCCCTGAAGGCCACCAGATGTCAGTGTAACTGAGCAAACAGATTTCTTGATGCAGGATGGCAGGGAAGGTGGGGTCTCCATCACTGGGCCCAAGCTCAGTTTATTTATTTTAGGGAGGGTGGTGGCTCCATCTCTGGGTCCAGACATGCCTTCCTCCTTGCTCTGAGGGGATTTACACAGGACTGCATCTCTGCAGGAACTGCAGGGGTTAACATAATGGGAGACACCATGCTGAATGAACTCTTCCCCCAGTGTCTAATCCTGTAGCTTCATGATGCTTCAGCAGACACAGGGAGGATTGCAGAGGAGGCTGTGATGGCATCTGTCTGGGTGGCTTTGGGTCCTTTGTTATTGAGAGCCAAGCTTGTCTGCCCACATCACAGTTTCCTACCTTATTGGTGTTCCTGGAGGCCCATTGTTTAGCGTCTGAAGGCCCCCAGCCTTGTCATTGTCCTAGCCAAAGGCCAAACATTCCCTGAAGCAAGGCCCAGCGCAAACTAGACACTGTCCTATATGAGTAATGTTTACCCCAACCTCATAGCTGAGGGAAGTCAAGACATTTGCCTAAAGTCTCTGGTCTCAGGCTCCCAATTGATGACTGTCTAAAGAAAAACAAAACAAACATAAAAACAAGCCATGGTAGAATTCTAGATTGAAAGCCTCATGCCAGGCACCTCCTTCTGAATCTATCCCCAACTGTCTGGATGCTTTGTGGGCAGTGGGTGGAAAAGAATACTCCTCAAGAGCCTTTTGAACCAAGCAGGGCACAGAGCTTGGAGAGCTATCCGAGCTATGTGAGAATAAGTAGCCACTCAGGATTGTAGGTCAGTTCAAGAGATCCCCAGAGGCTGCTCGGAACCCATGTCTGCCTGCCTTGGGCTGTCAGGGACCAGTTGCAAGAGTTTTCTCCTTGGGGAATCAGAGGACAGTAGGCAACGTCTTCCTTTTATGGTCACAAGGGCAAACTAAAGATCATTTCCACTGAAGTGCCCCAAACCCCTGCTCTTCTCCAAGGCAACTAATGGATTTATTGGGCTTGCTTACAGACTATGGGTACACAATAGGACCCTGGTGTGTTCCAGGGGTAACTTGCCATTCTCTCCACAAAGCACAGTCCTTTACAGCGCTCATCTTTAGGGATCTCTTGGAACTCCTCTCATTTATGGTCTTGTTGTCTGGCATGTTGCTTTACTGTTGGAAAAGTGGCCCCAAGTCTTCTGAGTCACCCACACACCTGTGCACACTTGCACACATGGGTTAACACAGCAGACAGAGCCTTTCACTCAGGTGGCAAAGGTTTGTGTGAATACACCACTTACTGGCCCTCAAGGTGTGTGCTTGTTGTTATTAATTAATTAATTGGAGAGTTGTAGCTGCATATTGTGTCATTGTTAGGAATGACACAGGTTTAGAACTTCTCTAGAGCTGAACCACAGAGATGCCATGTTCAGTGGCTTCAGTCTGCCAAACAGGTAAGATCTGGGCAAAGCTATAGGTTTTAAAGTTCTAGACGTCCTTTGTTGCCACCTGGCCCTTGTAGAGAGGTCTGAATTATTTTTGAGGTTATGTTAATTAGGTGTATAGACATGGAAACCTGGGACATGGAACGTAAGAATGAATGGATATAGGAAGCAGGAGTGGGGGGTGCCCCAGCTAATGGGAGACTGATGAAGCCCCTAACATTCTCCTTGAGAGGTTACTTTAGTCCAAGAATTCCCCAGTGTCTTCTATGGTGCTTTGCTAACTGGTGTCGAGTGTTTCTACTCAAGTTGTCCAGTAGGGGGCACAAGTACCATGAATAAGAAGCCATGTGGGCTAAAAACACAGACCCAAGCGAGCAGCCAGCATAAACGATCAGTGATCAGCGACTGCAGGCTCCTAAAGATTCTGGCTGGATCCATGGCCCATAGGCAGCAGGGAAACAAAAGAGACCTGCATTTCACCCCACAGTGGTCCCCTACCAGCCAACCAATCCAGCGTGAGGAGAATAGAAGCTGGAGGTGAATCCTTAGTCCGAAGTCTAGACAATGCACAGCACCATCTCAGTTGCTGGGACACTCACAGCACCTCGGCTAAAACGGTGGTAGTGTGTGCTGTCTGTGGGACTGTCTCCAGATCTGCCATTGTATTGAACCCAGAGAACTTGATGATGCCATGCTGGCTTATTGGTATGTATGGGGTCATGTTGCCTACCATGCTTCAGTATGTGAGACTGAATACAATAGGGTCTGGGATATCCTGGATACCACATAGTAGTACATATTAATTCCAAAGGCATCGGCAGGAATTTACACCAAAACCACAAATACGCATTACTTGCTTAGTAGTTGGAAGTTGTGCCCCTATAGGCTGTGACACACAGAAGATAAGGCTATGTTCTAACTTTCGGATGCAGTAGAGACCAAAAGCTGCTTGCCTAGGTTCCCCCAGTCATGCTGGGCAAAACTGGTCTATATAAATGGGCTCAGGACTGAGATGATACCATCTGCTGTGTTTATTGCGGTGTGTGTGTGTGTGTGTGTGCCTCTGTGTGTGCCTCTGTGTGTACACATGCATAAGTGTATGTGTGTGTGCATGAGCACAGGTATGTGTGCATTCGTGTGTGTGTGTGTGCATGTGTGTGTGCATGGTACAGATGTGTGTGTGCATGAGTGCATGTGTATGCATGCGCAAAAAAGTGCATGTGTGTGCATGAGTGAGTGCATGTGGGTATGTTCATGTATGTATGTGTGTGTGTGCACTTGTGTGTGTACGTGCGTGCATGTGTGTGAATGGATAAGAGTACAATCTTCAGAAGTTAGTTGTCTCCTTATACCATGGGTTCTTTGGATTGAAGCCAGACTGCCAGGTTTGTGTAGCAAGTACTCTTACCCACGAGCCACCTCTCTGGTCCCTGCTGTATTTTATGTACATAAGCCCCCTTTGGCTTATGTATACCTAACTCCTCCTGCCACATACGCAATAAACAGGAATAGTACAAGAAGAATTTGGAGCTACTTATTGGACAAATGGCACGAGAAGAATTTGGAATTCACTTCTTGGACAAATCATCACGGAAAGAAGAGCAACTGTGACCTTGACAAGCCAAGACCACTGGCAGGACCAAGGGCGATTCTGATTCTGCCAGGCTTCTCAGGAGCACCAGTAAAGCCAGTGGGGAAGAGGCTGTAGCACACATCTTCAGCGCCTGGACTGGGAGGGAACAACCCCTATGATCTCAGAGCCCTCTGCACTGCGATATGTTTGGTTACCTAGGACAGTGCCGTGATGGCTAAACTAGCTACTGAGTTCCTTCATCTGCTTTCCAAAGGACATCTCAAGGTGAAAATCATTGGCAAGCTGCTTGTAGTATTGCGAAATTCATATGGTTTTCAAAGTTGCTGGCGAAACGTTCATAGGACACCATATAATGGACCAAGGGGATCAAAGGGTTCATGATGCCTGAAAGAGCAGAATTCTTCCTGTTGGAACTCAGAGTGTTTCATTGGCCTGTGCTCATTCTGACTTCAGTCAGCCTCCACATGCCTAACCTGCGAGCATGCTGGCTAATGCACTGATCGGTCTCCCTAGATGCTTCAGGATTTCACCTCTGCAGTGGCTGTGTGAGTGGCAGCCAATTGCATCTAAAAGCAAAGGACAGCTTGAGAGCCTCAGGGTACAGAGTGTGTAAGCCCCAGGCGATGTGACTCTGGTGAGCTGGGAGGGAAGCTGCCACTCAGGTGAGCTATTTCCATCTCCAGTTGGCTCAGCCAATGGTGTTATGAAGATGGACAAGACATACCTGCCTTAGGAACACTGTGTGCCTCCCTAAGCCAGAATACTGATGAACAAATCAACCACACTGTGCTGCAATGGCCCACTGATTTGTGACACTGGTTGAGATACCTGGATGGTGGGAAAGTTAGGAGAAAAGTATGAGCAAGGGGGCCGGGTGTGGTGGGAGCTTTCTCTCCCAGAATGCATGGATGTGATGTATCTGGAGCCTAATGCTGTCTCCTGATGTCAAAGATGCACCTGCTTCTCTCAAGGAACCCTTGAAGGGAACACCAGATGTGAATCCTGTGGCCCTGAACTCAGCAGGGCTTCTATGAGTCTGCTGTGAGTCAGGTCCTGTCTCAGCTCTGCCAACTGCCTGCCGTTCAGACTCCTCTCGTGCCTTCTGAGATGATCCCTTTGCTTTGTTCTTTTCTTTTCTTTTTCTTTTTTGGTTTTTTGAGACAGGGTTTCTCTGTGTAGCCTTGGAGCCTGTCCTGGAACTGGCTTTTGTAGACCAGGCTGGCCTCGAACTCAAAGGGATCCGCCTGTCTCTGCCTCTGCTGGGATCAAAGGCGTGCGCCACCACCGCCCGGTGCTGCGTTCTTTCTTGATAGCACCCTGCCACTCACTTGCCAACGCTGTCTTAATTGCTGTGAGAGACCTCCTGCCTCACGGTGCTCCTTTGGCAAACATGTTTGCAGTGGGGCCCAACAGGGAGGGGCCAGGTGGCCATGGTGCTGCCCTCTTTACGAGCCAATTCTCTACCTTGGGCAGTCTTTGTCCAGACCTGTATTGCCTTGCTGGGCATGGTCAGTACGTTCTCTGAGTTATAGGAACAGGATCTTGAAGCAATGAGGAGGCAGTCAATCCCTCTCTCCCATTCATGAGTCCTCTCTTTATTGGAGCCAATTTGATGGTCTTGTCCAAGGCCAGGGTTAGTTGCATCAGATGTGGGTACACTATGTGGCGCTTGGGGGAGGGGCTTAATTTTATCCAACAAATATTGTGGTGCCCCCGTGGAAAATGTCGAGTGTATAGTAGTGCATATAAGTCAGGGCTTGCATTCCCAGGGCCGTCTGGACTTTCTTCACTCAAATGTTCTAATGAAAAGCTATCATAATGAGGGTGTGGACACATAAGCCAGGCATGACAGTAGAAGCAGGCTCCTCCATGAGTCTCAGGTTGCAGTTTGGGGTGAGTTTACCATTTGGGTGGGCATGTGCTTAGAGGTTCCATCTGTAAACCATTCTGTTTAGGGTGACACCGAGATGTGTGCCCACCCCGATATGATAGCCTTGGCATTAATACAGGTGTTCGGGTCCTGTGGCTCACTGCCCTGTGAGCCCTGCGGACCTGTCATGGCCCACTCACTTCACTGATGCGGTTCTCAGACACTGGGCTTCCCTGGGCCTCTCCCTTCACATTTGGTTTTCCAGCCCCTTCCCTGCTGCTCTGGGTCCTCTTCCTCAGAGATCTGATCTTACTGACAGTGATGGCCAGTCTTGATTGACAGCTTGACTACATCTGGAATTAAGTAAATTCCTGCGAGGTATGCCTGAGAAAGAGCTTTTTCTTAATTACATAATTTGAAGTAGGAAGGCCCACCTTTAATCTGGATCTTTTGATATGGGATAATCCAACTTTAATCTGGGTCACACCTTCTGCTGGCAGCTATTAAAGGACATGGAATAAGGAAACTTTTTGTTCTTTGCCTGCTTTCTCTCACTTTTGCTAAGTTTATTTCTTCACTGGCATTAGTCTACTTCTTTGGGATTCGAGAATATACTGAAGGCAAACTGGTACATCCAGCCTCATGGAATGAGCAACTTCTGGATTTTTGGACTTTCCCTTAGTAAACAGACATCGTCAGGTTAGCTGGACCACCGCTTGTAAGCCATTCTAATAACCCTCTTCCTGCATCTGTCTCTATGTAGTTTCATTCTCTAAGTTCTGCAACTCTAGAGAACCCTGATTAGTACACTGACAGTCTTGCCCTATGGGCAGCACATGGGAAGAGATAGCCCATTGGCCCTGACTGAACTGCAGTGAACTTACATCTCCAGCTCCCAGATTCAAGTGTCCTTCTTGGGGCCATCCGCTGGCTTCCTATCAGCACTGGGAGCCACTGTCTTTTCCATCACCCTCTCGGGGGTCATCCGCTGGCTTCCTATCAGCACTGGGAGTCACTGTCTTTTCCAGTGTCCCTCTTGGGGCCATACACTGGCTTCCTATCAACACTGGGAGCCACTGTCTTTTCTATGACCCTCTCGGGGTCATCCGCTGGCTTCCTATCAAGCACTGGGAGCCGCTGTCTTTTCCATGACCCCTTCTCTTTCATTCTGTCCCTTCAGCTCCTACCTGTTTTTAAAATGCCTTTCTCCATTGGCTGCCTTCAAGGTACTCCACTACATAAAGACAAATGTCTAAACCATAGGTCCTCAGAGACCTTAGGGCGCTGTGGCTACTGCTGCTATTCACAGTGTCTCTCCTGGTCTTCAGCTGAGAATCCTCCATGTCCTCCCTGTGGATGATTCCTGTTTTTTCTTTTTCTTTTTTGTCTTGTGTTTGTAGAAATCTCTCTCAAACTTGGGCTTTGAATAGTAGCAGAGGGACTGGGGTTGCTTGTCACTGGGAGAAGAGCCCAGGGTTATTTTCTGCTCAGCTTTCACTGGCTGAGGGAGGCCGTAATGGTGATTTTCACAGGTTCTGGGAGTGGCCAGGACTGCAGGGACTGTTGGTTGGCATCTGAAGAGCTGACCCAGTATGTGCAGGTCTGCTGACATAGCGGTGCCTCTGTCTGGGTAAAGGATACTGTATAGGGGCTCAAGGGTCCTGAGAGTGATGAGAAACACTAGCCCCTCATCCCTGTGTGGCCACATCCCACAGGAGTCTGCACTCGTGACTGGGGCCAAGAGGCTGGTGTCAGTGTTGGAGGACTACGCTTCAGAGCAAGGCAGGGTCAGTGACTTCAGTATTTTATACTTGGGACCTAACTGAAAGCAGAGACCAGGGCCGCCTGCTCGGGTCAGGACCCTTCCTACATACTGCTTGTGTAGTGAAGTCACCTCTGTGCTCTGCTGGGACAAAGGGAAATGTATGGAGGCATACTGTGCTGGCTGGGCAGGTAGTCTCCACAGAAGCGCTCCTTAGCCTAGCCCTTTCTGGTGCTTGTCTCTATGGTCAGGGACAATCCTTTGGTCTTTTCTGTTGCCAGGGATGCCTCAGCCAAGTAGAGAGCTGCTGCTCTGGAGCTAAAGGGACCCACAGTGCTTGGCTTGTCTTTCCTAGGCCACCATCAGCCCTAGAAACTGTCCTATTCCCTGGGTCCCTGAACCTGGGTGGGAAGGTGACCGTATAAGGAAACTCTTGCAGCATCCTGGCTATTTATCAAGTTGGTTCTCAAGAAATTGACTACGTAGACTCAGGGCTGTCTTAGGGGAGCCTAGGCAGTACCAGTACCCTGCTCGCCACAGGTACCACCATCTGGGATTTGGTAGAGACTGCCCATTGTGCTATCTAGTGGCCATTATTCTAAGGAGAACTGAGGCCATTTCTTCAGGGCTGCAGAAGCAGTGGGGGTCACCATGATACTTGGCTCTGAGGGTGCAGGAAAGAGGGAAATGGATGATGGCCAGAGGGACAGAGCTCAGTGAGGAAAGGCATCTCAGCAGAGGTAGAACTGCCCAGTGATTCCTGGTATAGCTGACTTTCTCTGGTTTTTCTGAGCTAGAAAAGATGAAATTTGGAAATCTTCCATCAGTAGCAGAGTTCTGGTATCCTGGCTGGTAGCCAGCCAGGTTATGTCCTAGTCACTATCCTGTGTGCACTACCACAGTCCATGATTAGGGTTGTTGAAGTTGAGGCCCCAAGATTGAGATGAGTACCGTCCAGTTCTGAGGAAGGAGGCCTTTGTCTGCCCAGTGCACTGAGGCAGGGGCAGCTGTCTCAAAGCGTGTTAAGGAATCAACCAAGGCTGACACTGTTCTTTGTTCTAGAATACCCCCTAAGGAACTTAAGGGTCTCAGGGAACTAGCTCCTGATACAAGGCCTGGTTGTATAGGGAATCAGCTTCTCATATGGGACCCGGGGTATGGAAAGCTAGCTTCCAATCAGAGGCCCAGACACAATGGTGCTGTGGGATTCTCCTCTGCATGCTATGCATACCATTAGTTAATGAATAAAGCTGCTTTGGCCTATAGCAGGGCAGAACTGAGTAAGGCGGGAATTCCAAGCAGACAGAGGAGGAAAGAGGGCAGAGTCAGGGAGATGCTATGTAGCCAGCGGCTGGAAGAGAAAGACATCCATGTTCTGGTACCAGTAAACTACGAGCCTCATGGTAAAATATAAGATAATAGAAATGGGTTAATTTAAGATGTAAGATCTAGCTAGAAATATGCATAAGCTAATAAGCCCAAACAGTGTTTTAATTAATATAGTTTCTGTGTGATTATTTCAGGTTTAGGCGGCCGGGAATGAACAAGCAGCCTCCACCTACACAATGGATTGAGTCTGCGTGAGGGACCTCAGGGTGCAGGGAGCAAGCTCTGCAATTAGAGACTTGGAATCCCAAGGAGGGACCTAGCTCTTCATGAAGGGCCTCGCTATAGGAAGTCTGATGCCCCGAGGGATCTTAGAGTACAGAGAGCCAGCTTCCTGTAAGGTGCTGAGGGAAGGAGATGGTGGTGATCAAGGGTCCCTGCAAAAAGGTCAGGCCATGGTCCTGTGGGTGGAGGGGAAGAGGAGGAAGAGCTAATGAACTAAGGCTGTGCCTCCCTGCTGCTCTGAGGGCCATGGTGAAGGGCTGGGCTCAGGGCTGTGCGGTCCTGTCACCCATTATCCTTCCATCTTTCTAAGCACTGAGTAATTCAGTTTTAACGAACATGGTTAGAGTAATCACACCATTTGGACGAAGCACCAACGAGCCATGAGAAATTGATTTGAAAAACACGAAACCTTATCTGATGAAAATGCTGCCTGAAGAATTTCTGTTGCCAGGTGCAAGGTCTCCTGAGCAGGAAATCCAGTGGAGGTCAGAGCTCAGCGGGGTGCTGGGCAGAGCAGAGGCCCTTCTGCTGTCTGAGGGGAGCTCTTTCAACCTCCAATTCATGCTCTAAATGTCATCTCTCACACTGGGAGCCATTTCTGCATCATTTATGTGAAGCTGAAGTCGGGGCAGTTTTGCCAGGCAGCTTCTGGAGAGGCAGTCTCCCCCCCACGGGAACCTGGCTGAACTTCAGCTCTCTTCATGGTGTTAATTGGAGAGCATGTTAAGTACACTTGACCTTTCTAAATTTATAACCGCTGTGTTTAAGTTTCTTAGGTGTTTGCAGGATTTTCAAACTCTGGCTTTTTGACTGGAAAAGAGAAATAGGCCGAGGGTAGGGAGGGACCATGTAGACAGTGCTGACAGTCACCTTGTGGAACTGAACGTTTTCAGGCTCTCATCCCTCCTGCCCCTCTGTTCTGTCCTATACAGCTCAAATCAATGGGTTTGACAAGGTATCCCCAGGGATGGGGGCTCCTGTAAAGATCTTTCTTCTTCTGTTTATGGACAAGCACTCGGTACCCTCATTTAGTTGTGCCTGGGCTGCTATGGGAGGAGACACACCAAGCAGGAGGGTTGTTCATCCAGAAAGCAGGATCCATGCTTCTGCAACCTTCTCTCACCACCCTACCCCCCCTTAATATGAGAAGATGACTACCCAAATCTCATCATCCAGGATGAAGTCCTGAAAGCTACAGGGGAGGCTTTGGGATAGTGACAGGCGTGAGCATGGTAGGCTGTCCCACCTGCAGGGGAGTGATCAGATCTCTGACGACTGATTCACTCTAACTGCAGTGCCGAGCTTTCCAGATACCTATGTCCATCCTTGCTGGTCAGGGCTCTGGACAGAGCACTTGTGTGGATTTGAAATGGCTCCAGACAGGCCGAGACACTAGGCACAGTAGAGTACTGGACATAGCTCTAGACAGAGCAGGGTTTGAGAAAGGGCATGGGGTAGGGTGCCTTCATATACATGTGTGGCTGCTGAGCAATCTGCATATCCAGGAAAAATGTTCATCATTAGTGGCATGGCTGACAGAGGCGAAGGGAGAACTTTTTTCATGTTGGGGGATGTATTGGTTTCTAGTTCTAACTGTAGCCTTTCGTGGTCCAGACATTGCTGTAGTTACCCATAAATTATACCACTCCACCCCCACACCTTGTTGGCAGAATGTCAGATCTTCTGTTTATTTTGCTATGAATTCCAAGAGGAGCCTTTATCTTTCAGAGCATCAATATCTTTCCCAGCTAGCCTCTATGTCCATAGACCTCAGTGATGCTGAAGATGGCCCCTGTTGTCCTTGTCCTTGGAGAGACCAATCACATGGGAGCCCCAAAGAAGACATGCATTTGAGTGGGGCTCTATGTTCTTCTGGTTTTCTCCCTGAGGGGCTGCCATAGTTGGTTGCTGTCCCTAGGAAATAGTTATGCAAGCATGTCCTCCCAGCTTCCTCCTTTGGGTATTTCCATGCCTCCTTATTCTCTCATATGGGCATGATGAGCCCAACAGTTATGGATGCATCAGTTCATCATTTCCCTACTCAGTCCCCATCTGTGTTGACTAGTGGGTATTGTGGTGGTTTGAATAAAAATGGCCCCCATAGGTCCATAGGGAGTCCCACTATTAGGAAGTGTGGCATTGTGGGAACAGGTATGGTTTTGTTGGATGGCGTGGGCTTTGAGGTATTGGAAGTTCAAGCCAGGACACTGTCTCTTCCTGCTGCCTGCAGATCCAGCTGTAGAACTCTCAGTTCCTTCTCCAGCACCATGTTGGCCTGCATTCCTGCCATAATGATAATGAACTAAACTTCTGACCAGTAAGCCAGCCCCAGCTGAATATTTTTTCTTTACAAAACTTGCCGTGGTCATGTAGTCTCTTTACAGTAATAGAAGCCCAAACTAAGACAGGTACCCTGTCACAGGGATGAATGTGCTTCTGCTTTGTTTGAAAACTCTGGTTGGTCCCATCCAGAGTCGCCCTGCCCATAGGACTTGATTGTCTGGTGCCAAGCTCTCTGCCCCTCCTATACTAGCCAGAGCTTGGGTGTGGGCCTGGGATGCCTCTCCTACCCACATAGCTTCTGCCTCTGCCTGAACTCTTGGGGAGAGGGGAATTCAGCAGGTCCAGGAGGGCGGGCTATGAGCGAACTTACTCTCTTCCACCCCGTACACATCCAGGGCACTGGTACACTGTCCTCTTGCCCTGTTGGGAGGCAGGCTTGGGTTGCAGGAAGGCAGCATCATCCTCAATGAGAGTTATGGTGGGTCAATATTGTGTCTCTTTCCCAAGAGTTGATGGGATGTGTCTAGTCATATGTTTTCCCCTGTGTGGTGAGTTTCCAGCCTTAGCCGGAGGGAAGACAGTCCTCCGTGGATTAGGATTCCTTCCCAGGGTGTAGCTTGTATTACAGAGGAGGAGAATCGGATCAGGACTGCAGTTGGTGCTTTTCTATTTTATGTAGGAGCCAGCGCAGCCTTAGAGGCTTCTTGGGCTTCCTTGGAGGGGTGACATGATCTGTCATTTCTTTATTCTGGAACCTCAGGACTGCGATATCCTTGAGTACAGGCTGGGGTCTCAAACACAGACATTTTACAGCCCAGGCTAGCTTTGGCTTCACAGTGTTTAAGCTGGGATTACAGGTGTTTGGCACCTTGCCCAGCTAAGAGATGCCATATCATTTGAAGGAAACAGCTACTGCATATGGCCAATGGGAGAAAATAGTCCTGCAGTTTTCCATGAGAACTGCATTCAGGAACAATGGTTACCTGGATTAGTTCAGTCCCATTTGTGAGTGGTGAGCTGGTGGAGATGGGGTTTGTTTTATGCTCTTAGGTGAAGGTCTTACATGGCCAGGACTTTGGCACTCACTGATCAGTATTGCTTATCAACTTGACAGGGTCTAGACTTACCTAGTAGATCCCAAAAGCTGGAAGCACAGAGTGCACTGCGCAGCCCACAGGCAGGATAACAGGTTGGAGGGTGTCCTTTCTCAGGGGGGCTGCTTGCCTGTTTTCTGCGCCCCACCCCCAGGTGGCTGGTCTTGTCTGATAGTCTTTTTTTTTTTTTTTTTTTTTTAGCAGTCTTTACTGTTCACATACCTTTGGGGAGAGAGGGGACTAGTGAATTTGGTCAGTTTCAGGAACTTTCTGAAGGTATTTTGAGTTGTTGATTTCCCATCTTAAGGAGCTTCCCTGCAGTATTTCACTGCCCCTTAGATGACCACCATGTTGTTTTATTTCTTTGCAAGCAGCCTATTTTAAGAAGGTTCCCTCCAAGAAGGAAGATTTTGTTCTTAGAGGAAATCAAGAGATGGAATTTGAAAATTTAGTTCCCCACTAAGATTGAAGGTCCTGAGTCTGTAGGGCAGGTATGGTAACTATAGAAAAGTTTGGAGACTACATGCAGGTCTCAAGTCTTCATGGGAAGTTGGAGGAATGCAAGGCAGAACAAAGTTCAAGACAGAGTCAGTGTTGAATCTTGGGCCTAAGGTTGCTGTCGCTGTTGGGGAGAAGTAGAAATCCTTCGGGAAACCTCAGACTTTGTCTGGAAGCATTTGTGTTGGATGAACCTTATCCACACCGTGGAGGGTCATCTGTTTCTAAACACAGTGGTTTTATCTGACCATGTCTATGAAGTCTTCTTGCAGCACCTGCACTGAGTCTGATGGCATTCCATATTAAGCTTCCCCAGGACATGTCACCATTTTCTGCTAAAGCATAAAGTCAGTACTCAGAGATCCATGCTCTGTTTTTACATTTTTCAGTGACTTCCTAGAAAGATAAAACTGAAAACTGTGGGTGGCAGCATCCTTAGCCATGTATCCCACCAGGACTGTTAAGGTTTTGCCTCTCCTCCACTCTAGTCACATCTTGGGTCTTTTCCTTCCTGCCAGATGTGTCAGTCAGAGACAGCATTGAGATGGGAACTCAAGTGTTGGTAGGTCTGTTTCCTCTGCTGGAGTCACTCTAGGTGGTATCTGTCTGTCTGTAGCTCCTAGAATTGCGCTAGGCACAGAGTGGGTGCTAGTGAAGGTTAATTGAGTAAACAAAGAAAGTGTGAGATGAGGAAGAATACGGGCAGTGTCAGGTGGCTCACCTGCTGATGCTTCCTGGCTGCCACACTTGGGGGGGGTGAGTTTGTGCAATGTAGTCAAGGTGGGTGAGGTGGCATAATGCGTGCTTGCATCTTTCCATCCATGAAGAAGACGGATGAACAGTTGCTGTGAAAGGCTGACTAGTCCTGCACCTTTGTTTCAGCACAGCACTGAGTGTAGAGAGCCTTGTGCAACCGAGAGATTGCGGTTAACAGTCATGGTGGCTGTGCAGACAATGTGTGGTCTCTGCTGTATCAGGCAGCCATGTTGCTGGGCAGAGTCTGGTCAGTGTATCCTGCTTATGAGGGTTCAGGCATCAATGGGCGGAAGAACTTGCTCAACACCATGGGAAGGGAGCATCATGTTCAAGGACCCTTAGGGAGCATATCCACTCATCCAAGGAGCATGGAGAGAATGACATCTTTAGGGCATGCTCCTTCCCAGAGTTAAAGTGGTGTGGCTCCTACCTGGTGGCCCCAGAGCTGGTGATAAAGGTACTTTAGCCATAGTGAAAAGATGACAGAGGTGGAACCAGCGTCCAGGGCCACTGCAACCAAGCTGCTTACCATTTTAAAAGTGTTCCTTGTCAGAAAATGATTATGCAATAAAGAAAGATTCAGATATAAAACTGTGAATGAGTACAGTGTCTTTAAAAATGTATGTAGGCTTGAGAGAGAAAAAGAATATAGACAGTTTTAAAAAATAAAACAAAATAATTAAAGAGACAGTACAGTCATAGATTAAAGAAGTAAAGATAATAAAATAAATATTGAAAAGCAATAAAGTAAAAAAAAGAAAAATAAGCCACATAGAGATGGAAAATACACAGAGTCTGGATTATGTATATTGTTGTGTTTTCTTTGAATTTTTTAACTGTGAATGAGCTAAGAACAGAGAGATATTTCATTGTACAGGCTGTTGAACTAAATCAACACATATGTTTTAAAGATATCTTGACTTTAAAATTTGAGTCTAAGGATATGTTGCTTTGGAAAAGAGGTTCTGCTTTTGTTTTTACAGAGGATGAGAACCTGTGGATTCCTTCCAGACTAATGTGGTTTGATGAACCAAGACATCCTGAAAGGTCTCCATGAACCCCCAAAATACTTTGTCCCCCAAAGTTTGGAAAAAACTATGCCCAAATTCCCAATATTGTTTATAAATGTTTGTTTTCATTTAAAGGGGAATTTGCTATAGAGATGAATACTTTGCATTGGTATGGATCTTGGTTGATTTATACAAATTTAAGGTCAATTTTGTTATATGTATTTTTGCTCTTATTTAAGGTATTCTGTTTGTGCAGCTCATTTAAAAATATAATATATAGTTAAGAAATACAGATTAATAGATAGTCATTTGTAATAGCCAAACTTGTAGTCATGTTAGTTAGGTTTTCTAGATGTACAGAGATATATTTCAGATGGATAGAAATTCTTCAAATCTTTCAAAGATGGGACATGTAAAATGTTTAAGAACTTAGATTTTTCTCAACAGTGAGACATGTCTGCTTCTGGCAGCACCAATTACTTCAGAGAGGTTGATGGGCATTAAAGATACTTGTTATGAAATTTGCCTTTAATGTGACAAGGCTAACCATTTGGGAAAGAAGCTGCTTTTGCCTGGACTGCTTGATGGCATGCTATATAAACTGGACATGCAGGACCCACAGAAATGACTGCTGAGTTGCCTAAAGAAGGTGAGACCATTCTTCAGGGTTCCTGCTTCATGAAGGAGTCTGTCAGACATTCTGCAGGACACAGAAGAAAGTGACTGACAAACTGCCAATATATGTGGAACTGTCTTTGAAATTTCTTGATTTATGGAAAAGTCTGCCAGATACTATGGACCCATAGGATGAAGATGGATGCCCCAATGTTACAGAAGAACATTGACTGACTGTCCAGACAGCAAGATGTCTCTGTTAATTCTAGAACTTTGAAAGTTGTTTACAATGTACTTTCTGTTTACTTAGGTAATATTACTTATGTAATATCCTTCTGGAGTCTTTGATGGAGTTGAAGAGAGTTATAATTATAAAAAATAGATTAGATATAAAACTTTAGACTCACAACGATAGGATAGATGATAGAGTATTTTGCCAAATTTAAAAGGTCTAAATATTGTAAGTAGAATTATTGCTTGATAGCTTTTGTTGCATGGAATCTTGCTATGTGGAAGTTAAAACCTTCCTTTTCATTTAGACAGAAAAGGGGAGGTGATGTGAGATTCCCGTCTGTATGTTGTGAATATGTTTTAATACTATTGGTTAATAATGAAGCTGCTTTGACCTATAGCAGGAAAGATTGTAGCCAGGCTGAAAGAGATATATAGAAAGAGTAGGTGGAGTCAGAGAGACACCATGTAGCTGCCAAAGGAGAAAGATACCAGCTGCCAGGCAGAACCTTACCAGTAGGCCACAGTCTTGTGGTGATTCACATATGAATAGAAATGGGCTAATTTTAGCTAGAAATATGCAGAAGCTGTTGGCCAAACAGTGTTGTAGTTAATACCATTTCTGTATGATAGTTCGGGTCTGAGCAGTTGGCAAACAAACAAACAGTCTCAGCCTACAGGCCGGAGCGATTCTCACAGCTGTGTGGGGACTGAAAGGATGAATTGTGTATGGTGGCGTATGTGTGCATAGGCTGAGGATGTGCACAGCTGTTTGCTGTCCTTTCCTTGCCTGCCACAGTGCTTAGCTCAGCCTCACACAGCACACCATCTATAAAGCCTTCTTTGTACCTTTTCTGAGACAGTTCCAGCAAATCTATTGGAAACCTTGAAGGTCCAGCCTCTAAGGCTTCCTCTCAGGGTTCAAAAAAAGTCACCACAATAAGTGAAAGGAACTAAAATCTGAGGGTGAAGAAGTTCTACTCACAACATATTCTTTATATACATGGCTGTTTATTGTTCTCTCTTTCCTGTTCTCCATTCTAATTCTTCTGTCCTGTGTATAACTTTTCAGCTCTAATTCCCTGTCTCGATCCTAATTGCAACTCCAATTCTCTGCTACATTCTTTTTTCCCCTTCTTCTCCTTCTTCCCCTTCTTCCTTCATTTTCCTATCTCTGGTAATTTCTGGGACATTTCTGCTCTAACTTCTGTTCCAGTTTCTGTTCCTGCTTTTGGTAACTCTCTTTGTTCTTACCTAGCTATAAAGATCAACAAAATCTTGTAGGCATAGATAACCACACAACCTACATATACAGACAAGGGTAGTTTATGATGTTTGCTTGGTCCAGTAGCAATTTTGTTAGATGTTAGTGAGCTTCAGTGTTAGCACTTGAAGATTATCAGTGTAAGCTTGGAGATTATCAGAGGTGCCAGTGGAGGTGTGTCTTCCTCTGGCTGTGGTTAATTATTTTGATTATTTTTTTCTAAGGGTGACACAAGCAGTAAATCTCCTGAACTCAAGTCATCAGTAAACTGAGGTGAAGGTGAGGTGAGGAGTTAGGAATCTTTCAATGCAAGGTTAGCTTTAGGTCATCACTTTTCTTTAAGTGATCTAAAACCAAGGCAAGCTTATTTTCTTTTTAATCTACGTGAGCAGCTATGAATCAACAACTTTGGGCATGTAGTAATTCTATGTTATTGGATATCTGGAAATGTCCTAAATGGAATACTTTTTCCTGGACCATAAACACTAACCAAATGCCTGTTAATAAATATAATTGCAGGAAGGCAGATCTCTATGTTTACATAGGAGAGAGGAGCAAAGACCTCGTAGTGGGAAGCAGGTTGGTTTCTTGACTGTGTGACTGTCTTCACACATAGCTCAAATAGTGCTGAGCTGTGGGAGATAAATCCCAAATGTGTAACAGAAGGGAAATAGATACAGCAAGAAATTGTACAGCAAGAAACAGCCACTCTATTCACAAGACAATAATGCCAACATAGCTTGCATCCTGGCCTAATCCTCCAAAACAGAGTATCTGACTTTGATGGGTTGACCTTGTGAAATGAGACTGATTTAATTACTGAATGATTCTATGCTTTGTAGCATGACTCTTTTGTGCTTTTTAAATTATATGTTTGAACTTTGCCAGCCATAAATTTTAACAGGAATGGCCTTTCATGGTATGTTTTCTATTTTTTGCCCTCTCTCCCCAGAATCTTGTAGAGAATGGTGCATGTTGGGGTCTTTGTCTGCAGCGTGCCCTTTTTGCTAAAAGATATTCCAAAGTATGACTAATACATTTCATACCAATTTTCTTACAGATAGAGTTTTAAATCTGTTCAGCTTTTAGCTCTTATTGACTAAAGTTCCTCTGATCATTCTATACAATTTTTTGTTTAGACTGTGGGTTTGTTCATCTTGGGTAAGTGTCCAGTATGGAGTGGGTAGTTACCAAAGAGGTTTGACCACAGGATCCTACAGACTCTCCATAGGTAACATCTCACTCCTGTCAGGAATGTGATGTGTTGTACTTTACAGCTGGCTTAGAAATATCCTGGCCATTCTATTCTAGGATGTAGGTAACAGCCTGGCTGTAGGACCCATACATTGCTGTATGATTCTTTGTTTCAGAGATGAATGCCTTGTGTTAATTCAGCAGAAGAAGGCAATCTCCATCACAAGCAGGCAAACACCCGAGCCAGCAGAGAGACTGTCCCTATGGTAGCTGGTGTCTCTTTTCCTCTCAAGGGACTCTTAATAACTGTGTATGTTGTAGTGTGTTGCAAAAGCCCACACTTTGGGCTTGCTAACTCATTAAAAAGAAATATAGTTTTCTTTAAAATAGTGGCTTTCAACTTTTCTGATAATGTATGTTGTGGTGACCCCAACCATAAAATTATTTTTGTTGCTACTTCATAACTGTAATTTTGCTGCTGTTATGAATCACCATGCAAATATCTGTGTTTTCCAGATGATCTTAGGCCACACCTATGAAAGGGTTATTTACCCACAAAGGGATTTCAGCCCACGGGTTGCAAACCACTGCTTTAAATCAATATAACTTAACCTACTAAAGATAAACATATTTCGGAGCATGATGGGTAATGCTAAGAAATTAGATATCAGATGCCCCCATCAGGGTAGGTCAACCAGGTCAACTTCCTTTTCTACAACATGACTCCAGGATGTCTGTGCCCTGGAGAGACCAATTTGCTTCCAGATAGCTCTGTGAACCAGTGTCTTTAATGCCCCTCCACAGACAGCACCACCTTTGAATCTAAAAGGCATTTCCACTGGCTTGCACATTTCAGAGGCGTAGACAGAGGTTTGTGTCCTGCACAGACCCACAGCTGTTGTAAGTAGCGGGGAGAGGGGTGGTGCGGGTTGTATGTTCCCAGCATTCAGCCGCTGGCCCGCTCAGCGGCTGACTGTCTGCACCCAAAATAACCACGTAACAAACTGGATTCATTTAAACTCTGCCCGGCTTATTATCACTAGCCTTTCCTTGGCTAGCTCTCATAATTAAACTAACCCATTATAAAAGTTTGTAAGTCACCACGTGGTGACTTACCGGAACGGTCTAACCTGCATCCATCTGCGGCGGCGGCTCGTGGCTTCTGCCCCCTCCTTCTTCTCCTCCCAGAACTTCCGTTCTGTCTACTCCGCCCACCTAAGGGTTGGGCTAACTATAAGCCAGGCAGCCCTTTATTTACCAATCAAAACACAGAAATACAGGTGGACCCTCCCACACACAGCCATTCCGTCCCAAAGAAGCACACAGAAGCTTATAATAATTATACAATGTTTGGCCTATTAGCCCAACATTGTTAACAACTCTTACAGCTTGAATTAACCAATAATTCTTATCTGTGTTTAAGGCTTGTTACCTTTTCTCAGTAAGGCATTCTCATCTTGCTTCCTCTGCTTCTGTCTGCATCTCTACTTTCCTCTTCCCAGAATTCTGTCTGGTTACCCAACCTATACTTCCTGAATGACTACTGGCCAATCAGCATTTTATTAAATGAGTGACAATATGAGTGACAAATCTTTATAGTGTACAAGAGCATTCTCCCACATCATTGAGGTGCCAAATTCTCCACTGGAGAGCATGTGTGGAATTGCTTTTCAACTCAAGTATGAGGACCATGTTTTTCTACAGATTCACAACTGTCTAATTTTAACACTGAGAAATTTTCATCATATTCTTTAGTTCTTACACAATTTACTTTAAACCAAATGAATGTTACTGACAAATTAGTCAAAAGTATTTTATCCTGCTTATCAATTACATTCTTAAAGTTTTTAAGAATTGTGATTGAGTTGGCTTGATCTTGTAGAGCCTATTGCAGGCAGCTGCAGCTGCGAGCGTTCATGAGTGTGATTGTTCTGTCCTGTTCGGAGGACAGTCCTCTCCAACCTGGGTTCCTGCAGTCTTTCTGACCCCTCTTCAGTGATGTTCCCTGAGCCTTGATGGTGGGAGAGGAGAGGGTGATATAGATTAGATTCATTAGGGCCGAACTCTCCCTCCACAGTTGCTTGTTGACTGCACTTTCAAAAGTTGTTATCCTCTGTATTTCCTGTTGTCCACTGCAAAAAAAGAGAAGCTCTTCTGATAAGGGCTAGCTAAGAGCTGCATTAATCTATGGCTGTGAAATAAGCATTCATTAGACATGAATGCTATATCTATTTTGCAAAATAATAGAAGGTTCCATATCTAGGTGGGAGTTATTGATAGTTGATGGTTGCTGGAGAAGGGAGGACGGAGGGAGTTTTCTTTAAAGTATGACCCCTGGTAAGTTGTTCATGCTCTTTGATGTCTCTATGACCAGACTCATAGGAGTAGCACTAATCGGATTCAGTGGGTTAAAATAAAAATGACAAAGTTAGGGCAGGGGGTGGGGGAAGGTGGTGGGGGTTGTGTGGGAAGACTTGGAGTGGGGATGATAAAATCCATTGTATGGTTGTATGAAATTCTCAAAGAATAAATAAAAATATACTTCAAATGCATAGGTGAAATCTCTTTGAAAGCAGAGTTTCTCTTCTGTTTAGAAAACTTTATTCTATAGTATGATTCCTTTTCATTTAAATTTTTTTAACATTACAAAGAGAATTTATTTGCTGTCAGGGCAGTTGTGAGAATCATCCAGGCTCAGCCTTGTTTATGTCTCTATTTCTTCCATGTGCAGTTATAGTTCTGGACAAGGGTATTTCTAAGTATGAAATAGTATTCCTTAAAACCTGTTTATTTTATGTGTGTGTGTATGTGTCTATATGTCAGGTTATGCAGAGGTTGTAGGTGGCTGTGAACTGTGCTGGGAATTGAAGTCAGGTTCTCTGCAAAAGTACTATGCATGCTTAATCTCTGAGCTCTCTCTCCAGCTTGGTACTGTAAATGGGTATTTTCAGGTTATGTTTCATTGGTAGTAATTGCTTATATAGTTGCCTATTTTCATGCTACTGGCCACTTTAAGAAACCTATTTTATCTTAAATATTAACTTGATTAAATTTTTATGGAAAACAATACAGGAGCCTTTTGAAAATTATTAATTATATGTTATATTTAGTAAAATATTTTTGAGTCTCCCAAACTGGAAAAGCCTGAAGGTTTCCTGTGCTGTGTGCCTATGTTATTGGTTTCTCTCTATGTTAAAGGGAGTTACCCAGAGGACACTTCTGTGCTTGCCACTGTGTACTCATGATCTTCAGTTAAGACAGTTGTAGTGGGGCCCACACAATCGTCTTTACAGGGATAGCTTGGCTTCTGTGTTCTGTGTCCAGATTCATCTCTTCCTGTTGCTCACATGTTGCATCTAGGGTCTGATACGGGCAGTGTTTTGTGTATGTGTTTTTGGTTTGTGTATGTACATGTATGTGTGTAGAGGGGTGCATCTGTGTTTATGCACATGTGGAGAAGACAGAGGTAAGTCACAGGTTTTATTTTCCAGTCACTGTTACTTTTTTTTTTTTGAGACAGAGTCTGTTGCTGGCCTAGAGATTGCTATTAATCTAGAGTGGTGGGCCAGTGAGTTTCAGGAATCCTCTACTTCAGCCTCTCCAGCACGTGCCACCATGCCTAGCTTTTTCACGTAGATTCTAGAAATCAAGCTCATGAGGTCCTCATGATTTGTGTAGCAAAGCACGCTACTGTAAGTCATCTTTCCCAGTCACAATTTGTGTTTATTTACTATTTATTTTTATCTTTGCAAAAACAAAGGACATATTCAGCCCTGATATTTATGAGTCATCAGAAGGAGTGGAATACCCCCAGCCTTGGCTACTCCTGACAGATTCCAATGGAGAGTGTGTCTGTGATGCTCGTCCCAGAATCCCTGGAGGGCTATCATGCCTTCTTTGCACTGAGCTGTGTTGTGGCTTGATGTAGCGTTGTATTTCTAGGCCATGAGCAGCATCCTCCTGTCTTTCCCTTGTCTCACAGACTTTTTGTCCTAAAACTATCCTCCATAAGAGCACATGAGGGTGAGTGCGCCATAGTCGCTGGGGTCTGAGTCTCTGAGGTTGCAGGGCCTCCTGCTGCCTTGATCCCTGAAAGATGCTAGGTACTGTGGTGCATGCTGGCTTCCTGGACTCTGGGCTTGTCACATTTTTCAGTTATGTGTTAGGTAGTGAAAATCAGGAGCCAACATTTTTGTGTGGCCTCCACCAAGAAGTTCACATGGTGATGCCTGCTGCCTGATACCCAACTGTATAGAAGACGGGCTTCGTGGACTGGCTAAGAATCATGACAATTACTAGCCCTAGGGTAGTACTGATGGGAGAAAGGATTTTCCCCTTCAAGAAATTTAGAGATAGACAAAGGGCTATGGTGACTAGTAAATTTCACAATTTGCTTGTTTAAGATCAATGCAGAGATCCCCTAAGAGTAATCAGTAGTTGCAGTACATGGGTCTGGCTTACCAGGAGTGTCCTCTTGACACACCTGCCTGCATGCCATGGTCCTCATGAAGTGACATGCATTGAAACAATTTGTCCTGTAGACACAAAGAAAATGACAAATGGCAAAGAAGAGGCCTAGAGCAGGTGTTATAGCCCCACCCACTAGGCTTTCTGCACTATAGCCCCACCCACTTTTCTGCACTCTGCAGTGATATCGTGCTTTCTGTATGCTGTTCATTCAGAAGTTCAGTCAGTATTTTGACCCCTCTTGGAAACTTATAGAAATGAGCATCTAATTTGGAGATCCAGCATTAAGCTGGAATACATTTGGTGAAACTGGAGACCCCTGTAGTATATCTGTTGTTGGCCAGAGTTCCTCAGACCCAGTGAGCACTGCTCACCTGTGCTCTCAGACTATTGTTTTCAAGTCCCAGATGGGAGGGGATAGAAGTCTTCAGAAATGTTAGGTTCTGGCAATAGAAACATAACTAGAATTTAGGGAAGGAGTGTCTTATTCCAAAACCTCTGCTCCACCCCAATGTATTTGACTATTTTTAAAGTATTTCTATCTATAATCACCCTGGAAACAATACTCTGTTGAATGACATTGGCTTTGATTTTCTGGTGACTGGAGGCAAAGTAAAATCCAGGAATGAGATCTTGGCTGTAAAAGATTCTGAACATGTCCTGAGAGGAGCCCCAGCGAGTGACAGGAGAACAGCCCCTCAATCTTTTTGCCCTGTGCTCTCAAACAGTATGTGTTCTGGGAGATGGAGCCGCAGCTGCCATGCTGTGTTCTGGGGAATGAGGAGAGATGAGAGGCTTGTTCAAGGGTTGCCATGGTAATTCCTCATTATCTTCCACCAGCAGAGAGGTTGTGTGCAGAGGATTGACAGTCTATGATTGTGTAGCAGCTTCTTCTAATAATTCTCTGTTTGAGTGCGTGCCTGCACACATACTGCACCGCCAGTGTGCATGCTCCCGTACATGTGTACTGCACACAGTTCTGCTCATGGTGTGCTTCAACCTCACATGCATACATGTGCTAATTCCCAGAGGAGTGGATGTGTTTTTCAGCTGTGTGGCCAAATGAATAGAAATCTGAATTTCCAAGAGCATCTATGAGGCTTCCTTTGTAGGAAGGAGTGAGAAGGGAGGGAGGGAGAAGGAGGGCAGAGAAGGAAAGGAAGGAAAATGCTGTACCCAGGCTGACTGCTGATCTCAAGTGAGCCTGTTTCCAGAGGAGCTGGTTGCATAGCCCTCAGCTTGGCTGCCTTGCCAAGCTCAGAGAATACATGATAACAACCCCACTCACAGGAATTCTCACCCTGCAGCCTCGAGGGCTCTGAGGGCAATTTTCTACATATGGGTGTATTTCTTACTGTTGGCTTATGAGACACATTTTTGAATTTGAAATTTTTATAGCTTATGTTTGAAGGATAAAGGTTCATCGTTGGGGTAATTTGGAAAAAAACACTCACATGGTCTATTTTTAGTGTGCAAACACATGTGTGCACCAGTGTGCTTGTGGGAAGGTGGCCACAGTAGTTCTTGCTTCCTGGTTAGATGCTGCTTGTGATCTGTCAGGTGGAAGCTCCTCGCAGAGGGTCCATTTTGAGACTGCTGGGTTTAAATGGCCTGGCTGTATGTAAAGCAGTGGTGGACCAGCCTGGGTGAAGGATGAGGCCTACAGGACACTGGGTGTGGCTGGTGCTTTCCTGAGCTAGAGGGAGTCACCCAAGTTGCCAGTGTGCAGTGTGATGTTTAATTGACCAGCTTTCTTCTGTAATATATGAATGTCTCTTTTACATGAGAGTCTTTCTTCTGTAATATATGAATGTCTCTTTTACATGAGAGTCTTTCTTCTGTAATATATGAATGTCTCTTTTACATGAGAGTCTTTCCCGCTTTACTTTTGTTCTCAGATCCATGGAGGTACTTAAAATTGATTTACTATTGGAAACAGAAAAGCAAGCGGTCTTATTCAAACTTAACTGAGTATCAGGTGAAGGTAAAAAGAGCCTTGTACTTGGCAGGCAGATGTGTGATTGACTGCAATTAGAAAGCAGGATTTTGTTTGTCCTAATTGATTTGCCTTGTGGGAACAATTGACTGAGTGATCTTGTAGCTTCTAAAGTGCCTTGGAAAAGGGAGAAAGAAATAGTTGGTTTGGATAGGAAATTTTGTCTGGAGAAGTCCATGCTTGCTTGTGCCTGTGGGGGCAAGTACCTGTTTGTACATGTATATTCCTGTATGTACATGTGTGTACCTGTGTGCTTCTGTGTGTATGTAAGTGCAAGTTGTTTCTTAGCACAGCTGTGTCTGCTTCAGGAGATCCATTTGGCCCCTCTCTCCAGGGGTCTCTGCTCTATGGCCTCTGAGAGCCACCTACGGAAATTAAAATGGCATTGCATTTTTTTCTGATACAGGCCTATCTCTATTGGTGACTGAGAGTCCCTCATTGTAGTGATATTTTGTTTATAATCTAACAAATAAAGCTTCCCTAAAGAGTGCAGAGTGCAGGGCTAAGCCATCACTGCGTGTCCTCTATGGCTAACTAGTGGCTGACAAATGTCCCATTACTGCGTGAGTTTCCTGGCTCGGAAGCCTTCAGAGCCAGGGATCACCTTTCATGGTTGATTTCATTGGTTATGTAATTACTCAGACAGAGCTTTGGGGTACATGTGCTGTAGCATCAAAGTCTCTGGCAGGGACAGCCTCCCAGACCACTTTTCTGATTGTCTGTCAGGCTGAAGGTTAACGGGACCCTTCAGCAGGCAGGCAAGATCCATCTGGCAACTGTTTCCATTCTGCAAGCAGAAAGGCTTTCTGTAAAACTGGTCCTCTGGGATCCTGTCCCATGAGGCTCCTGATGGCCAGTATGTTTACCAGTGCACATACCTAGGTCTTGCAGAAACTTGACATTTAAAATTGATTCACAGAAAGATTCCTGTTCCTCTGACTCTTACAACCTTTCTGCTGCTTCTTCTGTAAGATCCCTGAGTCTTAGGTGTGGGAATTGTTTGAAGATGTATCCATTGGGCCTTGGCTCCAACAACTCTGCATTTTGATTGGTCGTGGTTTTCTGTAAGGATCTTCATCTGTTGCAAAGAGAAGTTTCCATGATGACAAGGACTACGCTTATCTCTGGGTCTATTTAGACTATAGTTAGGGACTATAATGCTTCAGTCAAGTAGCCATTGTAGGTTCTCCTCCAAGATCTGACTTCATTAGCCATGGGTAGTTGGTTAGCTTTCCATTAGCAGGCATGATTCCCCTCTTGTTGAGCATGTCCAACTAGAGAGCTATTGTTTACTTGAAAGTCTATCTCCTCAGAACTGTCAGAAACTACACTAATAAAGTCTTACCAACATAACTTGTAGTAAGAGGTGCGGGTTGTGTTCCCAGCACCTGAGAGGAGCGTGGCCCCTTGGTTCCATGCTGCCTGGCTCCTGGCCACTGGGCCAGCTTACATTTGAAATAACCACATGGAAATTGTATTAATTAAATTACTGCCAGGCCTATTAGTTTTAACCTCTTATACATATTAGGTTTTTTTTTTTTTGGTTTTTTGAGAAAGGGTTTCTCTGTGGCTTTGGAGCCTGTGCTGGAACTAGCTCTTGTAGACCAGGCTGGTCTCGAACTCACAAAGATCTGCCTGCCTCTGCCTCCCGAGTGCTGGGATTAAAGGCATGCACCACCACCGCCCGGCTTATACATATTAGTTTAACCCATATCTAGTAATCTGTGTATCACCACATGGTCGTGGCTTACCAGGAAGATTCTAACCAAAGTCCATCTTGGGCTGGAGAAACATGGCGTCTTCTGCCGCAGTGCCTTCTCTCCTCCAGCCTTCCGTTCTGTCTACTCCGCTTACCTAAGGGCTGCCCTATCAAGACGTCAAGGCAGTTTCTTTATTCAACCAATGAAAGCAACAGAAATACAGAAGGACCCTCCTATACCAATGACTGCTTAAATATGAGCTAAACAAGGACAACAACAATGTGTTAATATGGATAGGGAAAGCTCAGGAGTTTTATGGAAATCTAAGGTATGCTGAGAGGGAGAAGTGTTCTTCCTCAGGGAGAAGTACACCAGCTGTCAATCAATACCAATGGTCATAGTAGTATTGGTCAGCCTGGGAAAGCAAAGAAACTTCATTTAGACAGCACCACTTGTGGGCAGGGGTAGGAATAGTAAACATTGAGTAGGCCTGTAATATCTGCTCCTGTGCTGGGCTAGGCCTTCAATCTATGTGATAGAAGGTTGTCACTGTTTGGAAAGTTCCAAAGGATCATGTAGTGGGCTTGGTACTTAGGTCAGATCACGGTGAGGTGACTGGATCAGGAGGGCTCTGACCTTACCGTTGCTGATGATGGCCCCAGCTGGAGGAAGTGGGTGACTAAGTGCAGTCTTTGAAGGGTTTATCTTGTTCTGGCTCACCACCCTCTGCTTCACAGTTAGGGTGAGCCAAACAGCTTTGTTCCACTACACAATTTCCACCATGATGCTCTGAATGAATTCAAGCTCACAGTGGTGACACCAGGTAAGCACCTGAAGCTGGTGGTTTCCTCACTGTATCAGTCAACTTTCTCGTTGCTGTAACAGAACACCCAGGAAAAGCTGCTCAAGGAGGGAGGGCTCTTTTGGCTCACAGTTTGAGGGTGCATCCATTTCAGTGGAGAATGTATGGCAGCAGGAACATGAGGCCCCTGGTCCCATTGGGTCTGCAATTAAGCAGAGAGTAAATGATATGGGTGCTTAGCCACGTCTCTTTTCTTCTCTTTTAATTTATTTACCTACATTCAAGGCAGGGCTTCATTCTAAAGTTAAAGCTCTCTGGAAACAACCTTGTAGACATATTCCAAGGCATGCTCCTTGGGTATTCTAACTTCTGTCAAATTGACAATGAAAACTAACCATCACAAGTCTACTGCTTAACTCACTACCCAAGAACGTAATGTTTAAAGTATAAGATTCTTACTATGTTAATTCTACCTACCCAAGAGCATGGGAGCTCTTTCCATTTTCTGGTGTCTTCTTCAATTTCTTTCTTCCAAGTTTTAAAGTTCTTGCATACAGTTCTTTCACTTGTTTGGATAGTATTACCCCAATGTGTTTTATGTTATTTGTGGCTACTGTGAAGGGTGATGCTTCTCTAATTTCTTTCTTGGCCCATTTATCATCTATATAAGGGAGGGGTACTGATTTTTTGGAGTTAATCTTGTATCCTGCTATATTACTGAAGGTGTTTATGAGTTGTAGGAGTCCCTAGTAGAATTTTTGGGATCACTTAAGTATACTATTGTATCATCTGCAAATAGTGAAAATTTGGCTTCTTTTCTGATTTTATCCCCTTGATCTCCTTTTGTTGTCTGATTTCTCTAGCTAGAACTTCAAATAATATATTAAATAGATAAAGAGAGAGTAGACAATTTTGTCTTATTCCTGATCCCAGTGGGATCAGTTTTTCTCCATTTAGTTTGATGTTGGCTGTTGGCTTGCTGTATATTGCCTTTATTATGTTTAGGTATGTTCCTTATATTCCCGCTCTCTCCAAGACTTTTTATCATAAAGGGCTGTTGAATTTTATTGAAGGCTTTTTCAGCATCTAATGAGATGATCATGTGGCTTTTTCTTTCATTTTGTTTATATGGTGGATTACATTGGCAGATGTTTATACACTGAACCATCTCTGCATCTCTGGGATGAAGTCTACTTGGTCATGGTGGATAATTTTTCTGATGTTTTCTTGGTTTTGACTTGCCATCATTTTATTGAGTATTTTGTTCGTGAATGAGATTGGTCTGTAATTCTCTTTCTTAGTAGTATCTTTGTGTGGGTTGGGTATCAGGGTAACTGTAGCCTCATAAAAAGAGTTTGGCAATGTTCCTTCTGCTTCTTTTGCACAATGACATGTGCTCAAAGACTATGCTCATAGCAGCTTTATTCATAATAGCTAGAACTGTGAAACAGCCTAGATGCCCCTCAACTGAATAATGGATAAAGAAAATGTGGTACATTTACATAATGGAGTACTACACAACAGAAAAAGTAATGACATCTTGAAATTTGCAGACAAATAGATGGGCTTATAAAAAACCATATTGAGTGAGGAAACTCAGACTCAGAAAGACAGATATGTATTCACTCATAAGTGACTTTTAGACATAAAACAAAGAAAAACCAGCCTATAGGCCACAATCCCAGAGAAACTAGAACAAAGAGAACCCTAAGGGAGACATACATGAATCTACATAGGAAGGTGAAAAAGACAAGATCTCCTGAGTAAATTGGGAGCATGGGGATCACAGGAGAGGGTAGAAGGGGAGAGAAGAGGAAGGGAGGGGAGTAGAGAATAAAAGCAATAAAAAATACAAAAGATTCTCTCTATAGTTATTAAAAGACCATGGCTATCTCACAAATCAAAATGAATTTAACTCAGCTCTAAGTCTCCAAATTCAAACTGTTCTAACATTGTTCTAAATATCTTTGAGTCCTTATGAAATAAAAAATGGGTTGTATGCTTCCAATATATAGTGACATAGAGTAAATATTCTATTCCAAAGGGAAAGAATGGGAGAATAGCAAGAAAAAATTGGACCAAAGCATAATTGAAATTCAGCAGAGAAAACACCAAACTGCAACTCCACGCCTGGCATATGGAGCTCTTGGTGACATTGTCTGGCCTCCAACATTCTTGGGTATCCCTATCCTTAAAACTATGCTGCCTGTAGCGCATATGGACACTCTCTCAGGCTGGTTCCACTTCGTGTTTGTAGCTTTACTCACTGGACGTCCATTGTCCTCACATGTCCACCGTCCTGGGGATCTTCATTGTAACTTAGGCTTCACAGCCCCACCCAAGGGCTTCTCAGGGCCTACTTACCACACATTACGTGCCCTCAACGACTTTCTTCAATGCTGGTGCAAGCCTCTGTGACCCTGTAATTCTTGCATTTTGCACAGCAGCATGCAGGTAGCACTCACAAATCCTGACAGTTTTAAACGTAATCTGGTCCCCTCTGGTAACTGTTGTGATCTCTGTGTTCCTTGGTGGCTGAACCTGGGGAATACTTCAGTAATTGCGTTTAAGTACAGAACCCCATCAGCAATATTCTCAGTTGGCTTTCTCAGTGAATGGTGTTCTCACAAGTTGGAGCACTTGACAGATTCTCTCTGGGTACTCCGCTATCACCCCCGTACAGAATACAAGTTTTCTCTTAATGACACTAAAATATTTAACAGTTACAGCTGACTTCTCTGCATCACCTTTTTATTTGCAGATATAAATGTGTTCACACTATTTACATAACAAACAACCTTCTTTTCACATTTTTCTGCTTCCTTTTACTATGTAGATCTGATTGAGAATAATGACCATGCCATAGCCTGGATACATGGTCTTGAAACTTCCTCTGATGGATAGATAATTTAGTTGGTTACTTTCGAATTTAGCCTCACTCAACTTCCAGGACATGAGTAGAATATAGTCAGAGTCTTTGCTACAATATAATATGAATGACCCACTTCTCAACTGGGTTCTTGTTCCCCTTGGAACTTCATGTTTCCTTCTGAGTCCTCATGATTTGCCTCCTTTATCCACATTTCTCTTGGCATTGTGGGCTTCCAAATTCCTACCAAAATGTCCCATCAAACTCTGCATAAAGCTGTCCAGATTTCCTAGCCTGCCACTTTAGCCTCTCCCCCATTCTTCCCACAAACAAGTCCCAAAGCCCTTTGAACCACAGGCTCATATTTCACAGCAGTACTCTTGATACCGATTTTCTGTTTTAGGTTTTGCTGTTGCTGTAACAAAATACTCGGCAGAGCAACTTAAGGACTGGATATTGTTCTGGCTCATGTTTAAGAGGCTAGAGCCCCCATCAATTAAGCCTCTGAGCTGCATCCGTATGTGATTCTGAATCTAGTCAAGTGGCCACAGAATGTTAAGCATCATACTTGCTGTTTTCCTCATATACTTTGTTACAGATGTGGAAAATGACTAACACAGAGGTCAGTGGCAGCAGAAATGCTGGAGAGCTGATACACAGAGATGAAGGAAGACACACTAATGGTGGAGAGTCCCACGCCTCTGTTTTAAGCAGTGAAGTGAAAACAGAATAGGGAGGATGAGTTATGCAGTTATCAAGGGTCAAATGGAAGAGTCTAGTAGGAGATCATAAACTAGGTAAAGGTTTACACACAAACAAAGTGGGTAGTGCCAGGAAAAGGTATGCCTAGGAGGGCCCAACTCTTTTAGATTGTATTTGGTAATTCCATGTCCATCTCTAAAGTCATCCCTACCCAGGAGCTTCTGTGAAGGATTGCCAAGTGAGTACTTGCTGAGAGTCCAGGTCAGCACCCTCTGAGAGCATGGTCTGAGAAGAGGGCTGGCTTCAGACTCCAGAGTCTTTTGCCCACATGATTAAAGGGGTCTGAGTGTCTAATTTTCAGAGCCCAAAGCTAATGACCAGGATTCCTGCCAGAGGTAGAGATGTTCTGTGATGCAAAAAATAAAATTTCTCACAGATTTCTTTCTAGGCATCTGATAAGGGGCTGAATATAGAGGGTCATGTATGCATGCACTCATCCTGAAGTGGACAGACATGTATCTGTGCATTTATCCTGGGAATGTGTCCACAGAGTCATCCTGAATGTGGAAGGACATTCATCCAGGCAGTCACTTTGGGAGAAGTACCTATACCTTTATCCTGGCACCCATGTGGTCATCCTTGGAATATGTAGCTACATATCCATGAGGTCATCATGGGAATGGGTGAGCATGCATTTCGATATTGATCAAAAGAAGGGTCTGTTAAGGATCATGCCCATGAGCTGTTCCATGAGTAAAGGTGCCATAAACTGTAGATATTCTCTTATTCTTTCTGTAGTCTCAGTGTTCTGCTTGGTTTGATGACTGTAGTCTCAGTATGAGTATTTCTTGGTCTGATAATCAATTGTTGATTATTTGAGTACTTCTTTGTCTCATGATCGATTGTTGAATATTTGAACTTCTACACAGGAGAGTCATGCCACTGGGCTTCCAAATTATTGAGGGTCTGGTCACATATTGGACCTTTTCCCTAGGTTCCATTCTTAATTGTATTTTAATTTTCAAATAAATTGCTTTTATTTTTCTTTCATTTATGTGTGCCTTACTGCTTACTAATTCAATTGCTTCTTCTTTTATTGAAAATAGATTTTTTTTCACACAATATATTCTGATGACAGCTTTCCCTCCTCCTACTCCTCCAAGGTCCTTCCCATCTCCCCTACCATCTGGATCCACACGCTTTCTGTCTCCCTTTAGAAAGCAAATAGGCATCTAAGGAATAGTAATAAAATAAATAGGATAACACAAAGACAACAACTAGGCTTAGGACAAAAGAACCAAGCAAGAAAAAAGCCAAAGAAAAAATACAAGAAATGTATAAAGATGCAGCAACCAAAATGTTTGTACATAGGAATCCCATAAAACCACAAACTGGAAGCCATAGTATTTATGCAAAGGACCTGTAAGGTTAAAACAAACAAACATGCTCTGACTTAACATTATGAAACAAAGACCCTCCGAAGATGGCATTGAGTTCATTTTGTGTTGGCCACCTACTACTTAAGGGTAGACATGGTGTCTAAACATGAGAGTGGTTTGCTTTCCTAGTGGGAATCCCTTAAAGAGAACTAACTTTTAATTTGTAAGTGTCTATCATTTGGAAATAGCTTCTTGTTAGGGATGGAGACCTGTGTCCTCTTTTCCTTCTAGTTCTAGGGCTCCACCTGTTGCCAACCCGTGCAAGCCATATGCATGGTGCCACAGTCTCTGTGAGTCTGTACGTGTGCTGGCCTTATTGTGTCTGTAAGTCCTTGATTCCTTGGTGTCTGTCATACCCTCTGGCTCTTATACTCTTTCTGTCTCTTCTTCCACAGAATTTCCTGATTCCCAAAGGGAGTGATTTGATGGAGATGTCCTATTTAGGACTGGGTATTCCAAAGTCTCTCATGCTCTGCACATTGTCTGGCTGTGGTTCTATATATTTGTTCTCATGCTGCTGGAAGAGGCTTCTCTGATGATGGATGAGCAAGGCATGGATCTATGAGTATAGCAGATGTTGTTAGGAGTAATTTTATTGTGACATTCCTTTAGTAGAACAGTAGTCTTTGATTTTACCCTAGGTCCATGACCTATGTAGTCTCAGATTCTTGGCCACCCAAGCATCATTGGATGTGAGTTCCATCTCACAGAGTGAGCCTTAAATCATATTGATTGGTCACTCCCACTAGCTTTGTGCCATGTTCGCACCAGTTTATCTTGCTGGCAGATCACCACTGTAGACTGAAAGGTTTATAGCTGGGTTGGTGTTTACCTTTATCCTTTGGTAGAGTGCAGAGTGCCTTTCAGTGTCATGAATACTAGCCCAGAGGGGTGAATTGTATAGGTGTTGTAAGTTTATGGAGAGCTGCCAACAGCCTTCACAGTAACCTGGGTTGTTTTGGGGTTCCCATGGGACTTCTTTTGCTAAGAACTCAATTAGATTTAACCCATTCTTGGTACTGGAAGCTTCATTTGGTGATGAGAGATGTCTAGCTGAGGCTCTGCGTGCCTTGTCATTTTGTGATAGCTTTCATATCGGTATACATTTTAGGAAGCTTCTTCTGTATTAGGTATATGTATATACCTAATATATGTATATATGTATATGATTCCTCAAATAACTCTTAGGTTTAGCTGTCCTTCCCCATTTTCTCTTCCTTATCCCCATTTTCATTCTGCCTCCCTGTTTGATTCATGTTGTAGTTTCACACCCCATCTACCCATAACTATTCTATTGCCTCTTCCTAAGGAAATCAATCCCTACCCCCATTGTCTTTTACTATATACCTAACCTCTGCAGTTATATTGATTTTAGCTTGCTTAACAATGACTTAACAGCAACATCCACATAAAAGAATACATATTATATTCATCTTTCTGATATTGAGTTATTTCATTTAGGATATTTTTTCTAGCTTCATTTACCTGAGAATTTAATTTTTAAATTGCTGAGTAATATTCCATTGTGTAAAAGTGCCATATTTTATTAATCCACTCATCCATTGATGGGCATCTGTATTGTTTTCAATTTCTGGCTTTTGTGTATAGAGCAGCAATGAGCATTGTTGAGCAAGTGTCTCTCTAGTAGGATGAAGCATCCTTTGGGAATACTCTCAAGAGTGGTATAGCTGGGTCTTGAGTAGATCAATTCCCATCTTTCTGGGGATTTGCCATAGCCTTATTGATTCCCAAAATGGCTGTAGAAGTTTGCACTCCAAGCAGGAACAGATGAGTGTTCCCCTAACTCCACATCCTTTGCAGCCTGAGTTGTCATATGTTCTATTGATCTAGGCCATTCTGATTGATGTAAGATGAAATCTCAAAGTAGTTTTGTTTTACATTCCCTTGATGTCTTCTTTAGGTGTGTCTTACCCATTTGTGTTTCCTCGTTTAAGAATTCTCTGTTTTTTTTATTTTTATTGTTAAAAGAAAAATTTACATTTACTCCCCTTGTTCCCGGCCCTCCCACTCCCCCACTACCCCACTGCCCTCCCCCTGCTTCCTTATG
>JAQHUG010000168.1:3665645-3681935 GCA_028555095.1 Dicrostonyx torquatus | reverse complement strand
CGGGGTCGCGCCAAAGGCGAGCCTTGCCCAGGGACCCTCTGGAATGTGGGACACAGCAAAGCTGAGGAAAGGGGAGGCGATGTCTCCTACTCGAGCAGGGAGGCTGGGGGCTAGTGTTGAACTTACCCTGAGTTGAGTCGGTGGATCTGAAGCTGTGGCACTCACCAGGAACCCGCCGCCATGAAAAGGGAAGAATTCTCTGTTTATATCTATACTTCCCAGTCCTTCCTTGTTCACCCCCTGCCCTTGTGACCTCTTGATCCCCAGAAAAAAGAAAAAGAAAATAAAAGTTCAGCTTGTGTTATCTATATATGCACTAGAGCATAGTCAAACTCTCAGTGGCCTGCCTCTTAAATAGAACTGAATCCTTCCCCTCCTGCACCCCTGCCGAAAGCCATTTATTGTAAAGTACGACATTTCAGCATCCTATCACAGTTTTGAAGAATTCTTTTCAATGGCTTCCTGTTTAGGCTGTTACTATTTGTGGGGGTAGGAGTGAAGGAGAGATTCCCACTTATGTCTTCCATGTCCCTCTTTCTCAGCTGTGCAGCTGTAGTCATTGTCATTTGTCACTGACAAAGTGGTTTATTTGCTTCTTACTGACTGCTACAGCATGGATCATGGAGTTCCACGTGGTTTCTGGCATCAGCACAGACCATGATCAGGGCTCCAGGCTGCAACAGGGTATGGACCCAGAGAAGGCCCTCTGATGCAGCTAGAATCATAGACATCAACATGGGTTCAGGCAGATCAAGGACATCTGCATGGCCTTTGGTGGTAGTACAAGCCACAGACATCAACACAGACCCAGCTGCATAAAGATCACGGACCCAAATGTGGCCTTGCGTGGCAATATGGGCCTGGACATCACCATGGACTCAGGTGGCAATGCAGGCCACCCACATCAACATAGCCCCCAGTGGCATCTTGGCCCATGAACATCAACATGGCTTTAGGCAGCAGAGCAGGTAGGCCATGGACCTCTGCTTGACCTTTGGTGGTAAAATGGGCCATGGACATCAACTCAGACTCTAGCTGTAGCAGGATGTTAGACACAGACATGGCCCTTGGTGGCAGCCTGGGTCAAGCTACTACCATGGTCTCAGGTGGCAGTGTAGACTACTCACATCAGCATGGTCCCTGAAGGCAGAACAACACATGGATATCAACATGGATTTAGGTCATGGCTGAATGCTGTTAGGTGATAACATGGTCCTTGGACATCAACCTGGATCCTAGCCACATTAGGGCCACTGACCTACACATGGTCCTCAGTGGCATAATGGGACATGAAGGTCCTTCAGGGAGATCCAGTCTAGATAATGGACCATCACTGATCATTACCAGAGCCAAGGTGGTCTGTGACCAGGCAGCTTATTTGGAGACAGAGTCTGCATCTGTTTAAGTTCTGGGCTACTGCAAACCATTCCATCAACCCCACTAGACAACAACAAGAACAACATGTCTCTGCTAGAGCCAAGCAACCCTACCCCAGCAGGCCCTGAGTATTCCAACATAGCCAAGACTGAATAAAAAGACCTTAAAACAGCCTTTATGAATATGATAGAGATTCTTAAAGAGGAAATCAATAAATTCCTCAAAGAAATCTATGAAAACACAAACAAACACTGGACAGAAATGAATAAAAGAGTTTGAGACCTGAGAGTGGAAACAGAATCAATAAAGAAAACACAAACTGAAAGAAACTAGAAAATGAAAATAAGAACCTAGAACAGGAACACAGAGACAAGTCTCACCAACAGAAGATGAGAGATGGAAGAGAGAATTTCACTCTCTGAAGAAAAGATAGAAGAAATAGATACCTCAGTCAAAGAACTACAGCCCAGACTACACTATCCAACAAAACATTCAATCACAATAGGTGGAGGGGAAAAAGACCTTCCATGATAAAAGTAAATCTAAGCAATATCTTTCTACAAATCCAACCCTACAAAAAGTGCTAAAAGGGAAACTTCAATCTGAAGAATCTAACCACACTCAAAAAGAAATAAAGAATAAATATTATCAGACTAGTAAATCAAAAGATTGGTGGAAACCTATACCATAGAACAAAATGAGGCCCAACAAATACAGCTCATTGGTATCCCTCAACATCAGTGTCTCAATTTCCCAGTAAAAAGACACAGACTAACAGAATGGATATGAAAACAGGATCCATCCTTGTGCTGCACCAAGAAACACACCTTAACACACCTCAGGATGAAAGAATGGAAAAAGACACTTCAAGCATTTCCAACCCCTCCCAGCTGCTTGCCTTCTCCTGGTGGGTACCACTACAAGGAGGAAACAGGTAAGAGAGACTAGGAGAGACTGAGGAGCAGAGGAAAGCACGTGTTGTGGAGAGAGGCAGAACAGTCTGGGCCTGCTGGGGTAGGGCTGCTGGGCTCTAGTGAAGACATACTGTTCTTGCTGTTATTGATGGTGTTTTTATGCTGGTGTCTATTCATCTAGAATTGAGATGATTGTAATTGTAGGTGCTGATACCTCTTCTTGTGTTTGTTGGATGGGTGTTTTGTTTTTTGGTTTCTGTTGCCCTCTTGGTTTTCAGAGTTTGGTGTCTGTGTGTCGTCTGATAGGAAATTCTTCTGGGATCCCAGGTACTGGAATATTTCTTGGCACTTAGGGATGAAGATGGACTAGAGATGAGGGTGCCCACAGGAGGGGGGGAAAGTGGTGTGTGCCACCAGGTTCTGCTTAGTCCCCTGGGAATGGAGGTAGAGGGGAGGAAAGGCCATAGAAGGTAGTCTGTTTCAGAGTGAGAGATGAGACTGGAAGGTTGGCTTTGAAAGAGAAAAAGGAGAATTAGTACCTGAAGATTGCCTCTTGCTTCTCTGGCCAGCATGGCTGGTGAGTTCCCAGGGAATGCCTGTTAGAGTTGGTGCCTGAGACAAAGGGATGGATTGGTGAGAAAGACTGTAGAAGATGACCTGTATGATCCACTGGAGGTGGGAGTATAGAGGAACTGGAGGCTGAAAGCAGGTGGTCAGCTAGAGAGGTGGGGATGAGGCTGGGGACTATCTTTGGAGGAGAGAAGGGAGAGTAAAGGTCTGAAGATTGCCCACCTGTGTCCCTGACCAGCTTGGCTGGCCTGTTACTTTTTAAAAAATGTGGCATTTATATAGCTCTGGCTGTAATGTGGTAATTAAAGATGAACTATGTCAGTTTTGTAGAAATTATTCTTAGCTCTTAGTCTGAAAAACAACTTGGAGCATTGCTGATATTGGTTCCTTGGATGAAAGTGCTTGAAACTGTACGTCCCTTTGTTCTGACCTGGAAAAGACTACACCATGGCTCCAGATGGGTAACCCAGCAGGGATTCCTGGCTTGATTCACGCTGTCTTCCAGATCTGGCCACTTTTGGGACTGTCTTCTTTTACTTAGCATAATGTCCTTGAGAGCCATCCATGTTGTGACAAGTATGGTAATTTCCTTCCTCTTTAAGACTAAAAATGTTCATTTATATGGATGGGCCTCATTCCATTTATCCATCCATCCAGATGACCTATCTCCCTAGTCCCTGGGTCAGTCTTGAAAGTGGAATGATGGGGACATGCAACTTTCACTGTATCATGGTGAACACACAACAGAATGTGGGGGGGGGGTCAGAGAGCCTGTCTCTTTAGGGCTTACTGTGTATCCCCAGAAGTATCTGGGTCACTAGGTAGATGGAGAAGTACAGCTTCCTCTGAGCAATCTTGGATGACATTTTCTGCTTCTGGGTGCTGCTGGGATGGACAGTTATATTGAGTCCACATAGCCTGCTGTTTATGTGAGAATAAGATGGTTAGTAGGCTCAGGGTTGCAGGAAGACATAGCCTGGGGGGAGATTCTGGTTTTGGTATTGATTTCACTTGAGTCTCACAAGGGTGGCTCTAGAACATGGTGAGCATCCAGGGTGAAGAGGAAAGCCCCATTTCTTTTATGAAAGTCAATCTGACCTCCCTGTGGTAATGTTCACAGCTCTGCCAAAGCCTGTCCCTTTCACACCCAGCTTCGTCAATTTAACCAGAGAGCTGGAGGTGAAGGTGGAACGGGGGCTCTTTTCTATTTCTGGGGTGGGTTGGAGCATCCTGAGTCTTGTGCTGGGATTAGGTGGATCTTCATGGATGCGGTGGCAATAAGCGGCTCTGTGGTTCCCATTCTCTGTGGGAACTCAGACAGTGATCTGCCTTAAGTGTATGGGTTGGGGGAGGGGGCACAGATGGATGAACTGGATGGAAGGAAGGGCTCAGTGATAAAACTGTTTAGAAGCCATTCCTTTCCCTTTGTCCCTCTGGAAGGTGTCTGGGAGCTCTTTAGTTGGTGGCACAGAAGGATCCAGGAGCAGGCCATGGATAGCTGTTCTGTTTTAATGGCTACTTCTAGGTAAGGTAGGAACTAGAAGATTTTTCTGTTTGTCCACATAATGTACTGTTTTCATTTCTGCTGTTTCTAGCCCTCCTGTCAGGCATTTCTATTCTCACCTGAATAGCAGATGGAACACTCTAGCCTGCTAAGAGCAGCAGCTGGTTACTTGGCAACGTTGCTGCAGGGCTGCTGATGGGAGATTGGCCGCTGCAGATAAGCTCCTCTCTCTGCTTATCTTCTCTACTCCAGCTCAGTACCAATGCTCCAAATGTGGGTCTCTCTCCAGTCTATCTGAGATCCATTGTGAATTCACTTTTCTGAGAGGGAGCCTAGCCTCGGGCATCCTTGTCCCTGGCCTTGGGTGGGTGCGCAGGACGTCAGGGCCAGGGAATTGCACCTTGCTGGGGCTGAGCCTGCTAAGCTGTGATGGCAGAGCCCTTACCTTCCTGGAGAGTGGAAATGTTAAGTCAAGGGACAAAGGAATCATCTCAACCCTTGCCTTGTGGGTAGCACCTTTGGGTCAGCAAACCATGTTAACTGGGAACTTTCTGCTGGGTTTCCTTCATTCCTTAAGTTTAGATTTTTTTCTTTTTTGCTCTTTGTTTAATTCTCTCTGTCACCTGTTTCTCTCTATGAAGTTCAGTGTGGACAAATAAAGCTCATGATCCTTTTGCCTCCACCTCTCCAATGCTGGGATTACCATGCCAGCTTTTTCTCCAGTATGTGGGTTATCCCAAGAGAACTCTTTCTCCTTGGCCTTCACCCCGGGAGCTGCTGGCTGACCATGTGTACATCCTTCTTTCTGCTGTTCTTGCTCTCAGATATTGGAACTCAGATGGTTAAGCAGTTATCTCTGGGATGATATTCCTTGCACTTTCCCAGCAAGTTCTAATGGTGACCATGATGAGGCTGGGTTCATTCAGTTTCTGTGGTGTTCATGATGTGATAGTTTGTCTACAGTTCTGATAATGACCATGATGAGGCTGGGTTCATCTTGTTTTTATGGTGATCACCATGCAGTTGTGTTGGTTTATTGTTTGCTTGGTAACTGTGGTAAGATCGAGTTGATTCACAGTTCTGACGGCGAGGTTGGGTTAGCCCAAAGTTTCCATGGTGACCCCAATGAGGCTGGATTGGTTCATGGTTTACATGGAGACCATGATGTGTTCCTCTGCTGACTCAGTTTTTCCTTTATTTCCCCATAGAATATTCCAAGAGAGGCTGGGCGGTGGTGGCGCACGCCTTTAATCCCAGCACTCAGGAGGCAGAGGCAGGCGGATCTCTGTGAGTTCGAGACCAGCCTGGTCTACAAGAGCTAGTTCCAGAACAGGCTCCAAAGCTACAGAGAAACCCTGTCTCGAAAAACCAAAAAATAAAAAAAGAATATTCCAAGAGAAAAAAGTGTTTGTTAGAAATTGTTCCTGCTTTCTTTAGTTTATTCTTACACTTTGCTGCATATGAGCAGTGAGATAACTTGCTGGGGTATCTGGGCCCTCAAATGATACCTGAGTTCCTTATAAGCAGAAGTTGCATGTTCACTTTGACTTTACTAATGTTGCTACACAGGCCCTGCATGTCATCCTTGGCAGGGGTGTGTGTGTGTGTGTAGAACTGGACTGGCTGCTTTCTGTTCAGAGACGTGTTCCATCTGTGATATGCCCATCTCTGCATTTTATATAATTATTATATAATTATTGTTATTATTCCTCTCATTTTTTACAGTGTTGGAAATGGATGCAGAGCTTTGTGCATGCTAGGCCAGGGCTTTGTGCATGCTAGGCCAGGGCTTTGGCACTAAGCTATACCTCAACTCCTTGGTTATTTTAGCATCCAGAGAATATTTTATCAACAATGTTGATTAGCTTGTACAGCCTGTTTGTTTAGAGTGACTCTCTTACATTTGGTGTCTTAGGTCCCAGTTGTGGTAATGCGTATCATCTATTAAAATGCTAAGATGTCCTTTTCCGTCAGTGTTTGTGTGTGTTTGTGCTTGCTTGCGTGTATGCATGTGTGTGTATACATATGTGTGTGCATGCACGTGTGTGTGCTTATAAAACTGGCTTTCCATAGTAATGAAAAGGATTGAGTTTGAGGTTGGATCTTTGAGCCCATGAGTGAGGAACCTAGACAGCATCACAATATTGCAGCAGTGATGGCAGCTTGGTTACATTCTGAGTGACATGGTCTTTGGGCTGCCTGTGAGCTGACCTCTGCCTGTACTGTCAGGGCTGTCCCATGACTTCGTTTGCTGCTTGTTTTCCTTACTATGCCCTGCTGGCTCTCTGCTGTCATTCAGAGAGGTGGTAACTGGGCTTGGGTTGTGGTCAGGGTGGCTTCACAGACCTGGTAGTTTGAGGGACCTGTTATGTGGTTTGCAAGAAAATGTCGCTGCACCAACTTGATCATCCATTACTGTAGTGGACATAGGGAACTGAAAAATGGCTCAAGGCTGTGATGGAACTGGGTCAGAAGCCACACTCTGTAGGTCCTATGCCAGGTAGTATTGCTCCATCTCTGAAGGAAGACATGGCTGCTTGGGAGCAATATGGGAAGAAAACCATTTGTTCTGAAATGCCTTTTAATTTTTACCCCTAAAAATCTGCTTATCTTGACTTTGCCTAGAATATCAGCAGCAGCAGCATGGCTTGAAAGTAGACATACCTGTCCTACACTGCCCACCCTACTCTTGCTCTGTTCCTTCAAGCCCAGGCAGTGTATTACCTCAGGTAAGGTCAAGTGACCATGAGTGGCACTCCTGGGCTTGCTAGGGTATGGAACAGCAGACCCACTTCCCCAGCTTCCTCCTCACTAGGTTCCTACTTCCATTTACTCTGATTAGTGAAGCCAGTGGATAGAGGTCCCGCCTGCCATGTGCTCAGTGACTGAGAGAAGCCCTGCCGCTTAACCTCTTTGGGTACCATGGTTCTCACCATGGATGGGGGCATAAGAAGCTGTATCAGTTAGGCTAGCTCAGACTAAGAGAGTTAAGAGTCAGTGTACATACACACACACACACACACACATCTCACTAGTTTCAGAAGAAGCTACGTCTCCGCCTTATCTAACTGTAGTGACCCTAAGCTATGTCTCCCCCTCATCTAACTGTAGTGACCCTAAGCTATGTCTCCCCCTTATCTAACTGTAGTGACCCTAAGCTATGTCTCCCCCTTATCTAACTTTAGTGACCCTAAGCTATGTCTCCACCTTATCTAACTGTAATGAGCCTATTTTCTAAGCTAAACACTGGAAACAAATTATGAAGAGATCAAAAACAGATGTCTGAAGTGATGGTGTCCCTGGATGGCACAGTTCTTGGAATAGGACAATGTATGCAAAACAGGAGAGATTGCAAACCTCACTATGCCAGGGTTTCTACATGGGTAAAATGGGATCGCAGGACACACACACACACAGAACTTTAGTCTTTTCAGGTGGCAAAACAAGCAAGCTGCAAGCACACACAGAGACAGATAGACAGACAGACAGACAGACACACACACACACACACACACACACACACACACACACACACACACACACCGTAGTCTTGGTGGCTGAGGAGTAGCAGAAATTAATTCCTCATGTCCTGGAGGCTGGAGACCTCAGGTCAGGACAGCAGCAGGCTCTCTGTGTGGAGGAATTCCTGTGCCCTCACATACAGAGGGATGGTGTATCGCTTGTACATTCCCCAAAACACTAATACCACTATAAAGTTCTATCCTCATGACCGGCCAATTCCCTCCCAAAGGCCCCACCACTGATGACCTCACTTTAGGCTTAGGGTTCAACACAGGAGTTTGGGGGACTTTTAACCAAGGGCATGTTGTAACAATGCTGTGGTAATGCATGGGGTCTTCATGAATAACTCAAGTGATGGAGGTCCTTGAGCTCTGTTCGCTTCACCATCTTCACCTCCAGAAAGGAACTGCTCATATTCCCGCATGACGTGCCTGGCTTGTCCACTCAGCAGGCAGCCACTTGCTCATAGGCTGTGGCATGTATGTTGCTGGATTTACTGTGTTAGGCCCATATGATCCTTGATGACGGAGAGATAGACACTTCATTACTTACAGAAAGAATCAGCAACTGCACAATTGCACAACGCCTCTGTATGTCCTCACCCACATTCTGCTGTGACACGGGTATGCCCTGGGCAGCACTGCTGTGCTTCAGACAGAACTAGCTATACCCAGTGAGTTGACAGGTGCTATCCCTGGCTGTTCTCCTCCTGCTTTCTGTGCCTAGCCCATGTATGGCTCGGTCTTCTTTGAAGTTTGGCTTTTCTGAGAGTCTTCTGTGCAGCCCAGCCCTGTTCCTCTCAGAGGGACAGTTTTTATTGTTTACTCTGGCAGAGAGGTGCCTAATAATCTGGTCAGTTTCAGGGACTTCCTGTTTCAGGGACTTTCTAGAACTAATTTAAGTTGTTTACCTCCCTGCTTCCCTGTTGAATTGAATGTTTCAGCCTCAGAGGGGATTCTATACAACAGTCCCTGTCCTTGTCACCTACCCTGAAGATGGGTGTCATTCCTGATCAGTGACCCTGAGGATGAGTCCCTGTACTCATTACTTACCCTGTAGGTGGGTTCTCTATCCAGGTCATGGTTCCACAGAAAGGTCCTTTTGCTGGTCATTGACCTCTGCATGGGTTCTTGAATGGGCACTGACTTGTGAGAGTCTCTGTCCTGCACTAACTCTGTAAGTGGGTCCTGTCCTGACACTGACCATGTAGATGTCTTCTTGTCCTGAACATTGACCCAGTAGGACTCCTCTCCAGGTCATTAACCCTGTGGGTGTGTGAGAATACTAGTGTGTATTCCTGTGCTTGACTCTGAGTGATGTATAATGCACTGTATGGGTGTATTTCAGCATGTTTGCTTACACTGTATGCCGGTATCCTGCTTCATCTATTGCTCTGAGTAGTGTTTGCATCTCCTGACAAGAGGACAATATCCTTCCTGGGCTCCTTTTTGAACCTTGGTGCATCCTGGCCAGCAAGGGTGTCTTTAACTCCAGTCAGAGCTGCAGCACTTCTAAGATCTGTCTGGCATAGGCATGCGACCATGAGGAGGTTGCTTCTTCTTCACTGGCCACTTGAGCTGCCACATTTAGATGTAGATGGTGAATGATGGAATAGTTTTTAAATTGTCCCTGCTGGACTCTCTGCAGGTGGCTGTGCGAGTCCCTGGGTCTGAGTCCATGGACAAGGTTTCCAAGTAAAGCGTGTTCTGCTGCTATGTCTCTGAATGAACTGGGCATTGTGGATTTCCATCACACTCTGGGTAATGTTCAGATAGAGCTACTGGCTCCTCCTGAGAAAGTACATGTGGTGTTTTACTGGGTACAGCATTTCTCAAGCCTGAATGTGCACTATAGGCCATTACTTTGAACCATGAAAAGAAACAAGCAGTGTCCCTTTCCTCACCCTTGGTGAGTGTCACTTGTGCATGGCAAGAACTCTACTTATGTTTTTGCAATGTTCTTGACTTTTTCATAATGATATCATCACAAACTCTGTGATACTTTTCTGAAGAGTGTAATTGTGACTCTTTTCCTGCTTCCTTCCCTTAAGAATCAAATGATTCTTTGTACATTCCACTTTCCTGAATAGCCGTATAGAAAATTGGACAGGCTTGTGCACTTGCCACAAGGATTAGGCCAAGTTGTTTTCTTGCTTTGAAATCCAGAAGCACCAGAAGATGTGGTATTAATTTCCGAGTCTGTAGGTCTTCCCAAAGAGCTAGGTGGAGGAAAGGGACAAATTATGTGAGAGATGAAATAGGCAAATGCATTGGCAAGAGGAGAAACTGAGAAGTAATTGCTTTAGAAGTAAGAAACACATTTAGATCTTGGAACGATTGACTATCATAATACAAACAGTGAAGACAGAACTATTTTACACTGTGAGCCTCCTTCAGCCCAGGGACAGGGCTGACCCCATCCCTTATACAGAGGCAGAAAGGTGCCCCAACCTGATTATTTCTCTAGGCATCTCCATATTAGATAATGTGGGATCATATTCTCCTCAGATGCAAGTGTGGCCTGAGTGTCTCTCTTAGGGGGGCTGTCCACTCAGGCCTGAGACCTTGTGCATAGAGATGGGCCATCCTGCTTGCTTACTTTCTGGAAGTTTGACTTGATGCTTCTGAGCTGTTCCGTGAGATAACATGTGGTTACTATCACTGGAAGTGGAAAATTAGCATCAAAAGAAACTCTTGATGTCCCCATGTGTGCTTTCTTTGTGAAAGAAGGTGGGAATGGAAGTTCTCTGAGCTTAAGCAGAGCTGGAAAATGGGTTTAGTGGTAGAGAGAGCACAAGATACATGCCTTTCTGTTCTTATCTTCTGCTTCTCTCCTTAGCAAGTCCTTATCCAGCAGGACATCTGCCATGAGTCAAAGAATTCCAAACCACTGGCCTTTCCAGCTGGAGGAGTGAGACATTTCCACGGGCATCTCTTTCTTTTATGGACAGGGAAAACAGCAGTTAGGCAATTGCTGATCTCTGAATCCACCTGAATAGGAGGCATCCCATTAGATGCAATGAAAGATGAAGAGAAACCAGAGCAATGCCTTGCCTCCTTGGGACTCAGGGTGCCTGCCACTAGGAAAAGTGACAGCTGGAAGCACTTCTGTGTGTGCATGTGTGTTTGCATGAATGCTTGCATATGAACGAATGCGTATGAATTGAGTCTGAGCTTGTATGCGTGTGTGTGAATGCTGCACTCAGAATTGAGTGAAGCTGCATGCCTGTGTGCATGTATATGCATGTGTGCAGTGGCATGACAGAGGCCGTGTACAGTGCCACAAACCAGAAGAGAATGGGAGAAAGAGCATTTGGCTCAGAAGTTGGACAGAACTTCAGGGCCCTGCACAGGTCTGTGTGGCCATTTAGGGGACAGTAATGTTAGGAGTATAAATGACTTTTGCCCTTGGAGGCTGTACTCTACAGGACCTTGTTACAACAAGTAAATCTGCAAAATAAATCTCTTTTTCTTCCTCTTCAAAATGCCAGAAAAGTATATATGCCTTCCTTTCAGGTGGGAGAAACTGATCTTTCGCCTCTAGAATCCTATCTGTAAAGGTGTCTCTAAGCAACTTCTTCCTTGCAACTATAGCGATGTCAGTGAGCTGGTGGTAGCTCCCGTCCCTCTCTCTCCTCCATCTCCATCTGCTCTGACTTGTGTATAGTGGGAGTCTGTTTTCTTTTCTCATGGTGGGCAGGCCCTACTGGAGTCTATAAAACCTGGGGCCATCCTCAGCTGAATTCTAGAGTATCACTCTGATGGCAGGGTCAGTGGTTGCTGTTGCCACTGTCCACAGAAGCCTGGGTCAACTCCCCTGGGACTGTGGGTACCGTGGATGGGAGTTGTAGAGGGACATCATGAAAAAACAGTCTGGCGGTGACATCATGGCAGCCGTGTGGAGGGCAGTGTGGAGGGCGGTGTGGAGGGTGGTATGGAGGGCGGTGTGGAGGGCGGTATGGAGGGTGGTGTGGAGGGCAGTATAGAGGGCAGGCAGTGTGGAGGGTGGTGTGGAGGGAGGGTGGTGTGGAGGTCAGTATGGAGGGCGGGTGGTGTGGTGGTTGGTGTGGAGGGCAGTGTGGAGGGCGGTGTGGAGGGAGGGCGGTGTGGAGGGAGGGCAGTGTGGAGGTCAGTATGGAGGGCGGGCGGTGTGGTGGGCGGTGTGGAGGGCGGTGTGGAGGGCGGTGTGGAGGGAGGGCGGTGTGGAGGGAGGGCAGTGTGGAGGTAAGTATGGAGGGCGGGCGGTGTGGTGGGCGGTGTGGAGGAAGGGCAGTGTGGAGGTCAGGCAGTGTGGAGGGCAGTGTGGAGGGAGGGCGGTGTGGAGGGAGGGCCGTGTGGTGGGTGGTGTGGAGGGAGGGCGGTGTGGAGGGCAGGTGGTGTGGAGGGTGGTGTGGAGGGCGGTGTGGAGGGCGCGCGGTGTGGAAGGAGGGTGGTGTTGAGGGTGGGTGCTGTGGAGGGCAGTGTGGAGGGTGGGCGGTGTAGAGGGAGGGTGGTGTGGAGGGCAGTGTGGAGGGAGGGTGGTGTGGAGGGCGGTGTGGAGGGAGGGCGGTGTGGAGGGAGGTGTTGCACTGGCAGTGTGGCAATGGCAGCAGTGTGGAGGGCAGTGTGGCAGAGCCAATGTGGAAGGGAAAGTCTGTAGGTTTTGCTCCAATTCTAGGTCTGTGGCCTCCTCTGTATTTGCTAGGTTGACAAAGGCACTGCCACATCTCAAGATGCTTGCTATATTTAAGCTTCTTTCTGCCCGACACAGGGCTTTTCCATGGTAAGCAGCATGGAACATCAGAACTGCTTTGCTGTCACAGGGCTCTGCCGTCACAGGGCTTTGTCTAAGATGAGCAGGTATGTTTGGCATCAGGATGGTACTGGGCAAATGTGATTCTTCTAATTAAGCTTGTTGCAGTGAAATGGGTTTCTTTAGCTACACTTGAGGAGAGACTGTTGTCAACAAAGGGGAACCCCTCACCCCATGACCAGGGGGTCTGCAGATAGCCACCTTGTGTGGAAAGAAACAGTCCCTGAATCAGTCCCTCATGTGCGCCAAAGAAGGTAATTACAGTGTATGACACCCCACCCCAAAAGTGCATCTCAAAGTTGACAATTTGTTTAAAAAAGACTAATTGAGGTCTAAATTAATTAGGTGTGGCTTGAAGGTGTGGCATCAGTCTGTCATTACAGACAAAAGGTAGAGAACCAAACACCACAGTGCTCAGTGACACCCTTATGGCATCCTCGGGAAGTTGCTTATGCAGGGACAGATCTCTCTCTCTCTCTCTCTCTCTCTCTCTCTCTCTCTCTCTCTCTCTCTCTCTCTTTCTCTTTCTCTCTCGCAGGGTTTCTCTATAGCTATGGAGCCTGTCCTGGAACTAGCTCTTGTAGACCAGGCTCACCTCTAACTCACAGAGATCCGCCTGCCTCTGCCTCCTGAGTGCTGGGATTAAAGGTGTATGCCACCACTGCATGGCCTAGGGAGGGATCTTTCAATCAATCCTTATGTCCTCTGCAAATTAATGTTCATATTTCCAGGGTATTCTGCACTTCATGTGGACAATCCCCAAAGTGACTGCCATTTTACAGTCCAATGTCAGAAGCAAGTTTCACATGAGAATGTGACGGGCAAGGGCTGTGAGTGGAGCTCAGTGGTAGAGTGTGCCTAGCAGGCATGAAGACCCTGGATTCCAGCCCCAGGTCTGAAACCACATGTGGACTGAAAGTGTGACGTGTATGGGATGCTCCGTTAAGGCAGGGAAAGCACAGTCATGTAATTCACGGTGGCAGTACCACAGTCTTATCCTTCCCATGTGCATTTTCCACAGCGCCCCTTTCTGAGCACTTTGGACTTTCTGTGTCCTCTGGTGGGCTCTGAGCTGTGCTCTGTTTCACCTCATCAGCAAATGGAACCCTGCATAAGGCCCTCCTGGCCTTGGCAGATGGCATGTTGTTGCATGAGAGGCGGCGGGTGCTGAGTTCCCTGGCTCCCGGCTCCCAGTTCCCGGCCATGGGCCTGCTTTTGGTCCAGGCTAACTTATACCCGAAATAATTACACACAAACTGTATTAATTAAATCACTGCCTGGCCATTAGTTATAGCCTCTTGTTGGCTAACTCTTACATATTAGTTTAACCCATATCTAGTAATCTGTGCATCACCACGTGGGAAAGATCCTAACCTGCATCCATCTCAGGCCAGAGAAACATGGCGTCTGCCCCAGTGCCTTCTCTCTCCCAGCCTTCCACTCTGTCTACTCCGCCTACCTAAGGACTACCCTATCAAAAGGCCAAGGCAGTCTCTTTATTCAACCAATGAAAGCAACAGAAATACAGAAGGATCCTCCTACACTAGCATGTCAAGCTCTCTTTGCCTTTCTATTCCTATAGATGGCATGTTTGGAAGATGCCAGAAGGTTCCAACAATGGACACATACCAATATGAGGTGTCACCAGGAGTCCTCCTGCACCTGAGGGACACCTTACAGAAGCTTTCCCGTACAGGTAGGCAGAGTGTCCACTTCCTGCCTTGATCTAGGCATGGACAATGGGAGCTGGGCTTCTGGTGTCCAGGTAAGGCCTTAATGACCTGCTCCAGGGAAGACTTTGCATGGGGTGTGTGGACTCAATTTAGCAGCCCTGACCTGTTTGTGTGTGTGCAAAGATTACAGACATCCAAGTGACCCAGAGTAAGGTATGTTGAGGCTACTGTGGCCAAGAGTGGCCTATCACAGTGGTCAGGCCAGTTACTCGTGTCACTCTGAGAGTCAGGCTTGGTTCCAGGGCTTCTACTGTGTTGTTTCAGGACATTCCTGCCATTGTACTAGTTCCTAGGCTTCTAAGAAGAAAAGTTTTAAATTTATAATAATTAACATTTTTATAGCTATAACATGCACATGTCATGTGTGGTTTTATTGTATATGTATATAGTTTTTCAATTGAGGGGAGCCATATCATGAAGGCCAGTGTTTTACAACCTACTACTATCTAACCTTGGATGAGAGATGCTGTGTCCTAAGGACAAGGGTTCCCCATCACACCAGAGAACAAGGGCATGAGGGACTCAGTGACCCTGGACACTGGGACAAAGGCATGTTCTCCTCAAGGCCACATATTCCTCTGGAGACTACAGTGCTCTCGTTGTGATCACGGTGCTTCCTGGGAGTCACATTTCTCCCCTGGGGGAACCAAAGTATTCTCTTATTGGTCATACCTGTTTCCTGGAGCCTTCCTGAGGCCAGACCAACTATACTGCGAAGGGTCTGTGAGGTTTGGAGGCATTGTTCTTTTAGAAACTGACAGGTATTGCTAAGGTACTGGAGTGTTCCGTGCACTCATCTAGGTTATCTCATGGATAAGTCATTAGACCGGTGGAGATGAAGGAGAGCACCTCTTTCTGTTTTTCCATGACTCATCTGTCTGTGTTCCTTTCTCCACTGATTGCCACAAACTCCCTTAATTCTCAGTGAGGACCTGTTGCCATGGTTGCTTGTGTGGGACAACATCCATCTCCACTGACACCCTATATCACCTAAGGTTGTCACCGTGCATGCATTAGTTGTCACTTCCTGGTCACTGGAACACATGTCAGTGTTCCAAAACGATATCCTAAGGGAAAGAAAAATGATTAGGGTCCATGAGATCAGATAATGAAGAGACTCCACAGTGAGATGCAGGCCCATGACACCACACTGATGTCCATGTCATATAGGAGCAGATAGCTCTTACTGATCCTCTCTAGAGGAGAAAACCTGCCCAAGCCAACTTCTGCAGTGGATGGCAAGGGGTACTGAGAAACCACACTCAGCAGCTGTGCTACTTCACTGTTTACTCCCTAAGATCCGTCTGTCTCTGCCCAGGGATATGATGGGAGCCACCCATATCTCTTTCAACTTTTTGATAATGGTAATTGCTGTGTCCTTTATAGAAAGGTGTGGTTTTGCCTTTATTTTTGGAAAAAAGAGGTAGCTGTAGTGGCTTCTACTGGCACTTCCTGCCAAGAAAACCCTTACATGAACATGCATGCGTCTGCTTCAGTCAGCTTCTAGAAAAGTGGACATGGGAAAGGTTTATTTTGCCTTGTGGTTTCAGAAAAGTACAGTCCTTCATGAGGCAGGGGGAAAGCAATTCAACAGCCAGGGAGGCATGGAAGCAGGAGCTGAAAACTCATATTTTCACCTGCATACAATAAGCAGATGAGGCATGGGTGTCATGCTATAAAACTACAACACCCCCAATGCAGTGATGCAGTTTCTTTAGCAAGGCTCCATCTTTTTTTTTCTTCTTCTTCTTTTTTATTATTGTTAAAAGAAAAATTTACATTTACTCCCCTTGTTCCCGGCCCTCCCGCTCCCCCACTACCCCACCACCCTCCCCCTGCTTCTTTAAGATGGGGCAGGATACCCCACCCTGTGGGAAGC
>JAQHUG010000168.1:3652051-3663764 GCA_028555095.1 Dicrostonyx torquatus | reverse complement strand
TGAGACAGGGTTTTTCTGTGAAACATCTCTGACTGTCCTGGATCTAGCTTTGTAGATGAGGCTGGCCTTGAACTCATAGAGATCCACCCGCTTCTGCCTCCTGAGTGCTGGGATTAAAGGCGTGTTTCACTACCACCCAGCAAGACCAAATCTTTTGATCTTACCCTCAACCCCATAGAAGGGTGTGAGGCAGGTCATTGGACCCTCAACTCAGTTCTAGCCACCCTTCCTTTCTGTGCTGCTCTTTCAGCTCTACATAATCCTGCCTTATCTTCAAGTGAGTGTGTCATAAAGGATTAACTAAAGGAGGAATACATCTCTCTCTCTCTCTCTCTCTCTCTCTCTCTCTCTCTCTATCTATCTATCTATGTATCTATCTATCTACCTTTATCTCTTTGGAAGGTTGTTATAAATGCTTTTGGTGATGCAGCTTTTGGGGCTAACCATGATTATATATGGTAACCTCTCACCTAGCAAACTTTGTATTACTAAATCAGACTTGGGTAGATTTATGATTAGAGCTTGTTGGAGATGGGTAGACATTTGTTCAAGTTTCCACAAGAAAAGTTAATGCAACAGTTGTTGCCCAAACAGTCAAAGCACATGACCAAGAATGAGTTTGGGAGGAACAGCACTGTTGTATTTCCTATGAAGAAACTTGTAATGGAAGCTGAGCAATGGGACCAATCTTGATGTGACCATCCTTTTCTATGTGCTATCTGATAAATGTCAGACACCAAGGGAGTGCAGATACATCCTCAAAATTGCTGATGGACCAGGGAGGGTATTGCAGCTCTGAAACTAGGACATATGCAATGGGATTGTAAGGGAGGTGTGGCAGAGGTTGCATTGTCCGTGTAGGTGATAAACATGCAACTGAGGTTCATTTTTTTCACAGAAAGAACTTCCTGAATAAGGAAGGAATTACCAAAGAAAGCCATGTGGGGGCGTGGGCTTCTGATTTTGTAGGTAGGTTGGATAAAGATGGAGATGAGATTTGTCTTAATTAGGGTTACTATTGTTATGGTGAACCATCATGATCAAAGACAAGTTGCAGGGGTAAAAGTTGATTCAACTTACGCTTCTACTTTAGAGTTCACTATCAAAGTTAGGGTGGGAATTCAAGCAGGTGAGGCTGTGGAGGACGGCTCCTTACTGGCTTTTTCCTAACAGCTTGCTCAGCCTGCTTTCTTATAGAACCTAGGACCACAAGCCCTGGGGTGGCCCCACCCACAATGGGCTGAGTCCTCCCCCATCAATTACTAATTTAAAATGAAGGGGAATGGTCCTAGCCTATCAGGCTTATAGCCACACTCCGCCATTAGCTAATTATTCCGCCCCTAATTAGCTCTTAGCTAATTACTAGGGGTTGGACCATCAGGTCCCAATTATGTATAAAAGGGTAGATTCACACAGTAAGCGCTCTCTCTGCGGATCGTGGGTCTGCCAGCATCTTCGGAGAAGCACGGTTCCAGAGTCTGGTATTGTAAATCTGTGTGTGTGTTCCTTTTCCATTAAACTGTATATCTTAAATATAGCTAGTTTGGGTGATAATTAATTAATATAGTAACACGTGGCGCCCAATGTGGGGCTTGAACCCACGATCCTGAGATTAAGAGTCTCATGCACCTACAGGTTTGTCCATAGTCTGATCTTATTGAGGCATTTTTTTTTTCAGTTAAGACTCCATTCTCCAGTGACTTTAGTAAAACTAGTAAGCACAAGACTGAAACACTAGTTCGCTCTTTCTTAGGGCTGGAGGGAAGGACAGAGAGGAGAATACAAAACACGTCAGTGCTAAGTAGCCCCTTCTTTATCCAAAAACATAGAGTCATGGGTAGAAGGGAGAAGATGAGGTAGAAACAATAGTGAAGGGATTGGTTATGAGAAAGGTGTGTGATTGTCAGTTTGCCAGGCTGGACAGTGAACTGTGTTCTGGACCGGCAGAAGCCCATGATCTGTCTGAGGTAGGTAGTGTTCTCGTGGACCTGGGTGAGTAGGTGAGCACAGAAAGTACAAGCGTAACCAAGAGCAGACAGAATGACAAAGCAGCAGGTTCTCTCTGCATGTGTGGCAAGGTTGGTGTTGAGCTGGAGTTCCCAGAGAGAAATGAGCAGAAAGCAAGGGCTGTGTGTGTGAGTTCCTGGTAGTCCACAAGCCAGAGTAACAGTCCATCAGAGATGCAGGAGGTACAGGTGAGGAATGGTTAGAAGTGGGTCATTTCCAAAGAACACGACCACGTGATCCAAAGCATTTTGGAAGGGTGTGTAGCTGTGAGAAATCAGGCAAGCACACCGGCAGGAACTTAGCTGGGCTCTCATCCATAACACAAGGGCTCACTCTGCTTAGATCTTGGCCCATCATTCTTATGTGATTGTCCAATACTGAAATGAACATGTATATGTTTTGATTTCAGGTGAAATTTTTATCAAGCAGCATCTTTTAAAAATTGAATTTTCATTGTCTTATTTTTACCCTTCAGAAGAAAATATATTTTTTGCTTTTCCTTCCTTCCTTCCCTCCCATTCCTTTCCTTCCTTCTTCTTCCTCTTTCTGTTTTTTTCTTCTTTTGGGGGTTGTTGAGATAGTGTCTCTCTACATAGTCCTGGGTGTCCTGGATCTAACTATGTAGAGCAGACTGGCCTGGAACTCACAGAGATATACCTGCCTGTGAAGAATGGTGATCTTGGCAGTCAGAAATTCCCTCAGCCAATTCCTTAACAGGATTGGCAAAGTTACCCAAAAGGGATGACCCTCTAGAGCAACCAGAGGCCCTATTTTGAATCATAAATTGAATGGTCCCTTAGCAACAGACACAATGTTTGGGCTTGGGTGGATACTGGGACCTAGCATGCCTTGGTTTCTGGAAGTCCTCAAGAACACCAGAATGATCAGCATCAGAAAATGGGTATGGAAAAGGAGTACCACATATCCAAAGATTAAACTTCTGGGGGTGAGCATTCTGACCTAGAACATTCTGTGTACAGGTCTCCTGTGGGCATATGTCAGAATACAGTCCAGGAATGGAGTCATGTGATGAGAATCCAAAGTGCTTGTGAGAACACTCCAGAAAAACAAGAGTCTTGTGACCTCAGTTTCTCTAAAACATGGACTTGCTCTTGGAATGTGCTTTCATGCTCCTCCCTGGTGTAGTGGATAGGTGTTGTAGCAGGAGGCTACTTGTTTGTTTCCTGGCTGCCCAGACTCCCAGAATCACACAGAAACCATATTACTTGCAATATTGTTTGGCCAATAGCTTAAATGTATTTCTCACTAACTCATATCTTAAATTAGCCCATCTCATTAATCTGTGTATCGCCACGAGGCTGTGGTTTGCCCCCTTAATCTGTGTATCACCATGAGCCTGTGGCTTATCCGGTAAAGTTCTGTCCTGAATGTCTGTCTCCAGGCTACATGGCATCTCTTGACTCTGCCTTCTTTCTCCCAGCATTCAGTTTAGTTTTCCCCACCTAGCTCTACTCTACCCTATCACAGGCCAAGCTGGCTTCTTTATTCATTAACCAATAAAATCAACACATAGACAGAAGGACCTCCTACACTAGATAGGAATGAGTTTTTCTTCAGAGTGCTAATTATTGCCTGCTGTTGCTGTTCAATGAAATGTTTAAACTTACCCTTTATATGCCTCTATGGAAAAACATGTTTTTGCCATGTGCAGCTTCTCCTTCTGACTGTATACAACTTGAACTCATAAGAACTTTCTCACTGATTTTTCTTAACATTGTCTGATGCTCTGCATAAAATTGGCCATTGTATAAAATTTAGTCTGTCTCATTTATTGGCTGCATTCTCCCAGGTCCCATTGCCTCTAGAGCTGTGACAGAGTTGAAGACTGTTCACCCAGTCCAAATCCCTTACAATTGCTCAGTGCAGACAGTGGAGAGGGAGTATTCCTGGGGACCACTAGACCAGGGAACTTGCCACAAATACAGGTGAGAAGTGACCCCATTCTTCCTATATAGTAAGACTATTTTGAAAAGCCCAATATGTTCTGGTTATAAGATAACCATTATAGAGAAGTCAAAGTGGGTCTGAGATGAAGTTTTGTTCCTGTTGTCTAGCCTTCCTAGTGCTGGATGATGCTCTACAGTCTGTTGGAGAGAATTGTCACTAATGGTTCTGTTCATTTATGGATATGGTAGGTTAATACTATCTGCATGCCTTTTTGTGCTGTCTGGTGCAATAGTGCTGTTTCTAATAGGGTTCATTCCACTGTCCTCTGAATGGACTGCTCTCTATGGCCCACTCCATAGGAGTTCAATTCTATAAGCCAAGGCAGGATCCTATGGCTGATGAGGTCACATACACAGGGAAGAGACCACTGTCACTGTTAAGTGGATGTGGTGTAGCTGTCAAATTGCATTAGAACCAATTTTTATGCCCATAGTTTATTGATAGTGTCATGTCCAGTCAGGAGAGCTTCTTTGTGCCGTGGGTGGTGGCTACAAAGGAGGCTCATAGCTAATAGTCAGTGTTCTTGTCGCATGATGGACTACTGTCTTCCATGGGTTACCTTCCTTGAAAGAAATGCCAGGCAAGATAATACTGATACCCCTCAGCTCCCACCCAAGTTGTCTCTAGACCTATAACCAGATTTAAGGCTAAGAAGAATCTTAGAGGGGAGGTAGAATGTGTACACTATAAGGACATGCATTATTACTATTAAGGAGCTTAATGAGTTTGCTAATTAATTCAAGAAGTCTGCAGAATATGTGTAGGAATGAATTTTAAGGGTATATGTAATGATGGAAGGAACATAAAACTGGGTAAGACTGAGTTTGTTGATATTGGCCCACAAGATGGAGATTCTAGTTTAATATAGAAGCGTGAACAGAGTGCCAATTTTGTATGTTTGATTGGTTGCAACATTTGTCAAAAGATGGCCTTTTGAAAAGGTGCTGGATTAGCTTGATATTTCTCAGCTTAGTGTTGGTGAAGGTATTTTTTTAAAGTCTCAGTTAAACTGTGATGTTGGAGTAGGTAAAACCCAATCCTCCACAGTGGAGGACCCAGAAGACATGTCCTTCACTAATTCTCTAAGATGTAACATAGTGAGAGGGGTGCCAGCACATTTGAAAAGTTTCATCAGTGCTCTGTTCCTTGTGTCAGATCTTAGGTCAATGGTTCTCAACCCGTGGGTCATGACCCCTTTGGGGTTGAATATCAGATATCCTGCTTATCAGACATTCACATTATGATTTGTAATAGTAGCAAAATTACAGGTATGAAGTAGCAAGGAAATAATTTTCTGACTGTGGGTCACTGCAACACAGGGAACTATTAAAGGGTCGCAGCGTTAGGAAGGTAGAGAACTGCTGTCTTAGGTGTTGGAGGTATTGCTCAACTGGCCGAATTAAATGCACTGGTTTAATTGGGCTCTGCAGTAGCAGGGGCCAGGTGGCAGCACAGACAAAGCAATGCCTGCAATAGCCTAACTTGTAGTGACTTTTATGATGGCATGATCTGTATGAACCTTTGGGACTATCTAATCAATTATGGTGTTTCCAGGAATAAAATAGACAGAAGGTCTAATATATTTTTGTTCAATCTGTATAAGCAGAATAATTCTTGACAAAGAAAAGTTGTATTGATGTATTAATAGGGGATTTTGGCCTATAAACCAGTTTCTAGACCTGAGCCAGATTTTAGACCCATGCACCTTAAATAAAATGATAACCAGGTCACCCTATGAAGGAAGTTGCTAAAATACCTAAGACTTACTGTCAGCCTTTCTCCCATCCTTTCTCAGAGGGATCTAAGGTTTACAAGGTTTGCTGTGCACGAAGGAAACAAGACTCCAGAGTTGATTTGATACTGGCTCAAAACTGACCCAGATTTCAGAAGACTTTAAAAACATTGTGGCTCTCCAGTTAAAGTAGAGGTTATAGAGAGCAGATGATTAATTGAGTTTTGACTAAAGTTTGACTCACAGTGAGAGCAATGGATCCCTGAACTCATCCTGTGGTTATCTCTCTAGTCTCAGAATATAAATTGGAAAAGATATACTCAGAAAGCAGAATTCCCACATTGGTTCCCTGACCCATGGAATAAAGGATATTATGGTTGGAAAATTCAAATTTGAAGGACCGTTCTACTTTTTATTGACAAAGTTCATCAGTCACTTTCCTCTGTGTCCTGCAGAATATCTGGCAGATTCTTCGGAGAAGCAGGAATCTCTAAGGACTGTCCTGCCTTGTCTTGGCAAAACTCAACAGTCTTTTCCCCATGTCCCGCTTGTTCAGTCTGTCTGTACAGCATACTGTCAGCTGTCAAGGGAAAGCAGTTTCTTGCCAAAATGGCCAATCTTACCACACTGAAAGCAAACTCCATATGGTGTTTCTTCAATGCCCATCATCTTATTGTGAAGTAAATTGGTACTGCCAGTAACAGATGTGTCTTATTGTCATGAAAAACCTTATATTATTAAATATCTCCTTAAGACACTGTGGCAAGTGACTTTTACTTAGTTTTTTTTGTTTCTATTTAGTGTGAAAAAGGTTGTTTAAGTATTCTTCTGTATAGTGGAATGTAAATTAAAGGAGCCATATCCGTGTTGGTTTTATTTTATTTTATTTTTTTTTTTTAGTTTTCTCAGGCCCTATGAAAATTTGAGCCTCATGTTGATATGCCAAAATGTTGTTGGTTTTCTTTCTTTCTTCCTTTCTTTCTACTCTTTGGGGAGACCACCACCAAGCTCCCTAATAAATACTCGGAGTCTTATTCTTAATTTATTAATCCCCTGCCTTAGCTTGGCTTATTTCTAGTCAGCTTTTCTTAACTTAAATTATCCTGTCTACCTTTTGCCTTCTATTTTTCTCTATTCTGTATACCTTTCTTTACTTCTTACTCTGTGGCTTGCTGTGTAGCTGGGTGGCTGGTCCCTAATGTCCCCTCTCCTCCTGTTTTCTCTCCCCCATCTCCTCTTCCCAGATATCTTCTGCTATTTATTCTCTCTGCCTGTCAGCCCCACCTCTCCTTTCTCCTGTCTAGTTTGCTGCTCGGCTTTTTACTAGATCAGTCAGGTGTTTTAGACAGGCACAGTAACACAGCTTCACAGAGTTAAACAAAAGTAACATAAAAGAAAAGCACCACATTTTCGCATCATCTAACAAATGTGACCCATCTTTATTATCCCACAACAGCTTTCATCTGGCAAGGCCAGCAGTATACTTTACAGCTTTACCTCCAGGCTGTATTAATTTTGCAGTTCTGTGTTTTAGCTTAGTTCAAAGGTGGAAGCCCCTTGCGCCACACAGGTAGCTATGTCCCTTCCCTAAGGACCTCTAACTGCTAGGTTCCACCCACAGAACACTCTTAGCTGCCTTAACTGCTGGACTATGCCTCTACCCTACAGAGCAAAAAGCCCAATCTCTGGACATGAAATCCTACAAATCTCCACTGTGAAAGTTCCACTTCCTTCCCAATAAACTCTACATAAGCTCTGTATCCTGTCCAGTTAGCTGCCTGAGCAGAGGCAGCCCACAACCACCAATTAATCTCTTGTGTGAGGTTTGTCCTGTGGTGTGACTTTGTGGTATTCCTTAGCTCCTGGCTGCCAGGATACCTTTCCATCTGAGCTGTAATGTTTACATTTGGTATTGTGGCTTGGATAAGCTGTCCTAGTGCCTGCCTTTCCCTCTTGGTCTAAGCTGCACCGGGACCCTATCCCTCATCTCCAGTTCATCTGCAACAGACTCATCCCTCTGGCTCACCAACTACTCTGCACCCTATCACCAGCACCAGTTAGGTGTGTTTCTCCTTTGGTCTGTGTAAACGTTTTCCTGAGACTAAGGAAGCGACCCTTGAGCATCCTGGTACCCCTCTAGAACTCTTGGAAGTGGAGGTAACCCCAGTCACCATCTTTAAGGGTATGTCTGGCCCTCTTCACCTGGCCCCACCCCCCCACCGTGGAGCTGTAATCCGGCAGTTTCCTTGGGCCCAACTGGGTTATTGTGCCCCTTCCTGGTCTCTTCTCCTACCTTCGCCCTGGAGTTGCCCATAGTCCCACAGCTCCTTTAGGCCCTCATGGCTTTTGTGACACCATTCCCGAAACTTTCCCTGTAGATGAGATTCCCCGCCCCCTTCCTAGAGCTTGGTTTCGTTCTTGCCTTCTCGCCTCTAAGGAAGCCCTGGTCCCCTATTGAATGTGGTGATGACCACTTGAATGACTTCATCCTCACTCGGTCCTCCCTGAGCCACGGGGCTGCCCGTACTACAGGCTGCAGTGACACTTTCCTTTGCTCTTGTCTGGTGTAGGAGGGTTCATCTGTATTTCTGTGCTTTGATTGGTTAAATAAAGACTCTGCCTGGCTTGTAAGATAGGTCAGCCCTTAGGTGGGCGGAGTAGACAGAATGGAAGTTCTGGGAAGAAAGGAAGTGAGGGAGCCCACCATGAAGCCTCCAGAGTCAGACATGCCAAATGATCCCCAGGAAGAATACCACCTCGTGGTGACAGACTTTTATAATGGGTTAGTTTAGATATGAGAGCTAGCCAAGAAAAGGCTAGAGATAATGGGCCAGGCAGAGTTTAAATGAATACAGTTCTCATGTGGTTATTTTGGGCATAAACAAGCAACCAGCGGCTGAGTGGGCCGGCGGCTGGGGGCTGGGATACAACACACACCTCTCCCCTATTTACAACACTCGTCCATGAGAATGTGTCTTCCATACCCTGTCCCTCCCTCTTGGAATCACGCATAGAAAATTTCCAACCTCTCCACCTGACACTGATCTGAAGGGCACTAAATGTACTCACTTTTGCAGTAAAATTTGACTTAGATTCCCTTAGATAATCCATCCAAGGGGCCATCTGATGGCACCTTAGATCCTAATATTTGAGACCTTTACAAATACTGTGAGTGATTGGGGAAATGGAAAGAGATTCCCCACTCCCTGGTCTCAGTTTCAAGCCCTGTTTGTATAAATATCCTGTCTTTTAAGTTGCCATAGATGGATCTGTAAGGTTTGTGAGACCTGGCAGCAGGAGGGGGAGAAAGCAAAGGCATAGGCCAGCTGCAACATGCACACACCCTGCACCCACTCTTCTCTGGCTGGTGCCTCTCTCAGCTCCCTCCTGCAGCATCTTTTGTCTACAGCCAGACTCAAAAATTTCCTATCTCTATTGCTTCTTTGTTCTCAGCTCACTAAATTTAGTTTTATAGGGAATCAGGCGTCTTTGAGGTATGAACAGCATTAGACTGTTGTTTCACGTTGTTCCACTTGAATTAAAATCTGGCTCTAGAGTTAGGGTATGGCTTCCCCCTACTCTAGACCCAAGCATGCTTGTTTAAAGGTTTCTTCTAAAATCTCTGCCTCATATCAGGCTAGCCATCTGCTGTGAGACATAGAAAAGACAGCAAAACATAAAAGGGACAGACTGTTCCCAACAGGGACCATTGCTACTCATCTCACACTCTTTTGGTTTTGGTTTAACTCTCTGAAACTTTTGCTAAGATATAGATCTCATCTCAAGATTTGTAAAACCATTGTGTAAACTTCCTGTATCTCAAGATTTGTAAGCATATTGGGTCTCATTAAACCCTATAAAGTCTGTAACAAAAAGATTAATTTAAAACTCATAACACTGGTGTTCATAGTTAAAAGTCTATGCATATGCAATCTTAAAGGAAGCACGTGGCTTGCTGCCACCTTAGCTGCTGTCCCCTCACTGGGATGGAGGTAGCCATGTGGCTGACAGTCATCTTTGCTAGGGTTGGAAAGGATAGACTTGGCCATGTGACCTCAGTCCATTGTGATAAAGGTGACCACGTGACATAAGCCATCCAAGGAAAACAAGTCCTCCTAGCCGTGAGCCTAAACCAGATGATTCTGCCACTACTTCCATCACACTAGCAGCGCAGTCCCGTCTCCTCCTCTCCAGCCTCTCTGGTTTCCCTTTCTCCCTTCTCAGTGATGGGCTGCCCATCTGACCAGGACCCTGTATGATATTATAATATCCTAGGGGGCATCCTTGCTAGGGATCAGTCTGTAACTTGTCTCCTGTTCAACCATCCTTAAAGAGGTAAATTATGAAAAAAATCCAAGAGGTCACTCAGGATAGACATGATAGCACATCTCAATTTCTAGACCGCGTCCTCACTAAGACCCTCTTACAGTAAACCAATCTGGATCCCGAGACCCCAGATGGAAAACAGCTCTGTATGACCCACTTTTCTCAGTTTCCCTGATATTAGGGCCAAACTTAACCATCTACACAAAGGACCCCTGACTTCACAGGTGTCAAGGTTTATGTTGGCGTTAAGCCCCACTAAACCTCTCAGGATTCAGAAGGATTGCTATAGCCAGCAAAAACAAGCTAAAGATATTTGAGGGTAAATAAGTAAATTAGCTCACATCAGTCTTTTTAATCATGTCTCATTTCTTCTCCTTTGCTCTTTCCAGTGCTCTCTGGATGTTTCCCTCTCAGTGTTCTTCCTCTCTGTTCCTCTTCTTTCGCTGTTCTACCCATCCCACAAGGTTTCCAGTTTTTATACCCACAGATATAGCTAACAAGCATGCATCTTTTAGAGCTAACAGCATGGGCAGAAGACTGACAAGGTCTCAGAGGGGGAGGTGTGGCTGTCAAGCTCCCCGGCAGATACTGGGAGGATTAATTAAGGATCAATACAAAATTCTAAGAAGGTTTTATGCACTAACTACATTTCTTAAGTGTAGTTATGCAAGCTAAAAGTTTGTGATTAATAATTGTAGGAAAATGCAGCCATGCTGCTGCCCTTTCTGAGCACCTCCACTTCCTTCCCTGGGAACCCAGCATTGCGGTAACTGCAGCAACCTGCTGTCTTGGGAGGAAGATGAAAGTGCTTCGTCTGCACCAGCATGTTACTGGTTGATTTAAAGGGAATTTCTTTGGAGACTTTGCTTCCAGCTCCAGTGGAGTCTGCCAGAACCCAAGTAAGAAGGAATTTCTTTCTTTGGGGCTGGTTTACTGATCCAAACCTTTTCTTGTACCACTGGGAGTAAAGTCATAAGCAGTTAATCTCCTGGGCTATTATCTTATGTTAATTGAAACCAATGTGAAGGCTAAGTACAAAATATTTATAGCTTGTTAGGTTAGAGCAAAGGCCAGTAGGTTACACCTTCCTGAGTCTGCTGTTAGAGAATTCAGGGCCGCCCAGACCTGTGTATCTGTAAGAGCAGACATTGTCTCTCTGTTCAGTGCCTCCTGTGTAGGGCTCCTTTCTTGTCAAAAAGCCTGTCAATAAGGATAACTGTGGGGGACTGGCTTTATGTCGATTTGACTATGAGAGCAAAGGGTTGGCTGAGTGAATGCTCTTACACCAGGGCTCCATGGAATGGGACAAGTCATCCAGTTGCCAGCACAGCAAAAGTCAGGTTTAAAGAATGAATTATACATTGCTGGGATATTTTGGGATGAATCACATTATGGAAGGGAGAAATGCCATAATTTCACAAGATATCTACAGAACTCACAGTGACTATCTGAAAGACAAGTGTTCCCAAAGCTTCGCAGATGGGATTGCTCATTATTAGAGTGCACACTCCCGTGAGTCTGTCTGTTGCTCATTTGAGTGCACACTCCTGTGAGTCTGTTGCGCATTAGAGTACACACTTCCGTGAGTCTGTTGCTCATTTGAGTGCACGCTCCCATGAGTATGTTGTGCATTAGAGTGCACACTTCCATGAGTCTGTTGCTCATTTGAGTGCACACTCC
>JAQHUG010000168.1:3637759-3651001 GCA_028555095.1 Dicrostonyx torquatus | reverse complement strand
CAGCTGTTTCTCCTCCACCTGCTCTAACCACTGTCTCTCCCCTTCTCCAGCTGTTTCTCCTCCGCCTGCTCTAACCACTGTCTCTCCCCTTCTCCGGCTGTTTCTCCTCCACCTGCTCTAACCACTGTCTCTCCCCTTCTCCGGCTGTTTCTCCTCCGCCTGCTTTAACCACTGTCTCTCCCCTTCTACTGGTGTTACTCTGGAGCTCTCTACTTTGTTTACGTCTACATGAAAGCCACACAGGTGTACCAGGATACCTTTCCCTTCTGAACTGTAGTTATTCATTGGCTTCCAACTGCCAGGATAGCTTTCTATCAGAGCTGTAACACTTACTTCTTAGTGCCAAAACTCGGGACTGACTACTTTCCTAGATATTTACCATTAGTTTTTCTCTCACTTCATCCAGCATCTCCTAAGGGTGGCTTAGATCATCCTTTAACTCCAGGGACAATTAGATTCACTGGACCATTATAAGTGCTGCAAAATTGGAGAGGATTAGATTTAGTAACAGCAGAGAGAGGCGGTGTTTGTCTCTTCCTCAGGGAGGAATGTTGCTTCTATGTCAACCAGTCAGGTATAGTTAAAAAAAAAAAAAAGATCTGATAACTCCAGATGGATCTCCAAAGACATAAGAAACGGTTTGATTCTTCTGGCTAGCAACTTGTTGACAGTGCAATATGGAATTGGATGCTACCCTCATTAGCCCCCTTTCTTGTTTTTCTTACTCCCACTACTTAGGACCTGTCTTATAAGCTTCTTGTCTAGATTTTTTTAACAACAGATTCAAAAGATTGCTAACCAGAGTTTTAATCAGTTGCTCTTACAGAATTATGGGCCTCTAGCTACAGAGCGGGGGCGGGGGAACAATTCATGATTATTCCCTGATGGTAAAGATTAAGTTTACCCAAAGGACTTCAGTGCCCTGATTCAACAGGATGTAGTCTAATGGTAGCATCACCTGCTTTCCTGTGACCTGATTATTTATCAGTAATGAATGTAAAAGGGTGGAATGAAGCCCCTTGAGGCACATGAGTGACCGAGCCCTGAGGACCTCCAACTGCCAGGGGCCACTCTAACTCCTCCAACTGCTGGACCCTGCCCCACCCTTCAGAGGAAAAGCCCAATCTCTGGACGTGAAATCCCATCAGTTTTCATCCTAGATAGTTCTACCCTATTCCCAAGAAACTCTATATCCTCTTCCGTTTGCTGCTGTTTCTCGCCCAAGAAGAGGCAGCCACACTTCTGTTTTTTCCCCTCCCAATAAATCTCTTCTGTGATGTTTGTTATGTGGTATGACTCTGTGGTAGTCCTTGGTCCCTGGCTGCCAGGATACCTTTCCATCTGAGCTGTAATTCTTACAGAAGGGATGTTGATCATATGTCTCTTCCACAAATATTACACTGGTCCACACTGACATTATGCTGGTTGGACTAAGTGAGCAGAAGATAGCAACCACTTTGGACTGGTTGGTAACATATATGTGCATCAAAAGATGGGGGGTATAGAGCAGCATTTCACAAAGAATGGAAAACACACAAAATAACAACACCAACAACGAAAACTAAAATAACAGGAGCTAGCAATCACTGGTCATTAATATCCCTTAATATAAATGGACTCAACTCACCTATAAAAAGACACAGGCTAACAGACTGGATTTGAAAACAGAATCCATTCTTCTGCTGCATACAAGAATCACACTTCAACCTCAAAGACAGACATCACCTTAGAGTAAAGGGTTCGGAAAAAATTTTCCAATCAAATGGACCTACGAAACAAGCTGGTGTAGCTATCCTAATATCTAACAAAATAGGCTTCAAATTAAAAATCAATCAAAAGAGACAAAGAAGGACATTTCATATTAGTTACAGGAAAAATCCATCCAGAGAAAAATCTCAATACTGAACATCTGTGCCCCAAATAAAAGGGCACCCTCATATGTAAAAAACACTTCTAAAGCTTATATCACACATTAAGCTCCACACTCTAACAGTGGAAACTTCAACACCCCACTCTCAACACTGGACAGGTCTCTGAGACAGAAAATTAACAGAGAAATAAGGGAGCTAGCAGATGTTATGATTCAAATGGACTTAACAGACATCTATAGAGCATTCCATCCAAATATAAAAGAATATATCTTCTTCTCAGTACCTCATGGAACCTTCTCAAAAACTGATCACATACTCGGTAACAAAGCAAACCTCCACAAGATACAAAAAAATTGAATAACCCCATGTATCTTATTGGATCACCATGGCTTAAAATTAGAATTCAATAGCAACACTAATTCCAGAAAGCACAAACACATGGAAATTTAACAATGCTCACCAGAATCATCAATGGGTCAAGGAAGAAATAAAGGGGGAAATTAAAGACTTCCTAAAATTCAATGAAAATGATCACTCAGCATACCCAAATCTATGGGACACAATGAAAGCAGTGTTAAGAGGAAAGTTCATAGCAATAAATGCCTACATAAAGAAGCTGGAAAAATCCCACACTAGTGAATTGACAGAACATTGGAAAACATTAGAACAAAAAGAAGCAAACTCACCTAAAAGAACTAGATGGCAGAAAATAATCAAATTAAGAGCTGAAATAAACAAAATAGAAACAAAGAAAACAATACAAAGAATCAATGAGAAAAAGAGTTGGTTCTTTGAGAAAATTCAACAAAATAGACAAACCTTTATTTAAACTAACCAACAGGCAGAGAGAGAATATCCATGTTAACAAAGACAGAAATGAAAAAGGGGACATAACAACAGACATGGAGGAAATACAGAGGATCATCAGATCAGTAGTCTCCTGTACAAGATGATAATTCGGCTGAGAAAGAAATCAGAGAATCAACACCCTTCACAATAGCCACAAATAGCATAAAATATCTTGGAGTAACTCTAACCAAACAAGTGGAAGACTTATATGACAAGAACTTTAAATCTTTGAAGAAAGAACTTGAAGAAAACACCAGAAAGTGGAAACATCTGCCATGCTCTTGGGTAGGTAGAATTAACATAGTACAATGGCAATCTTACCAAAAGCAATCTACAGATTCAATGCAGTGCCCATCAAAATCCCAATACAATTCTTCACAGACCTCTGATGTAGGAGGGATCTTCTGTATTTCTATGCTTTCATTGGTTGAATAAAGAAACTGCCTTGGATTTTGATAGGGCAGGACTTAGATAGATGGGGAAAAGAGAACAGTATTCTGGGAAGAAGGCTGAGTCAGGGAGAGAGCCGCCATGAAGCCGCCAGGGTCAGACATGCTGAATCTTCCCGGTAAGCCCACTACCTCGTAGTGACTTACAGACTATAAAGAATGGGTTGAAATAAGATGTGAGAGTTAGCCAAGAAGAGGCTAATGATAATGGGCCAGGCAGTAATTTAATTAATACAATTTTTATGTGGTTATTTCTAATGTAAGCTAGCCAGAGGCCATGAGCCGGCTGGAACAAAAGGGCCCACATTCCTCTCAGGTGCTGAGAACACAACACTCACCTTATTACAACAGTCCTCCAAAGAACAGGTCCTCAAAAAAAAAACAAATAATACAATATAAAAATGGAGTACAGACCAATACAGAGAATTCTCAACAGAGGAATCTAAAATGGCTGAAAGACACCTAAAGAAATACTCAACATCCTTAGTTATCAGAGAAATGCAAATCAAAACAGCTCTGAGATTCCATCTTACTCCCGTAAGAATGGCCAAGATCAAAAACACTGATGACAACTTATGCTGGAGAGGGTGTGGGGTAAAGGGAACACTCCTGCATTGTTGATGGGAGTGCAAACTGGTACAGCCCATTTGGATGTCAGTGTGGTGATTTCTCAGAAACTTTGGAAACAACCTACCTCAATACCCAGCAATACCACTTTTGGGCATATACCCAAAGGATGCTCAATCATACCACAAGGACATGTGCTCAGCTATATTCATAGCAGCATTGTTTGTCATAGCCAGAACCTAGAGAAACCTAAATGCCCCTCGACTGAGGAATGGATAAGGAAAATGTGTACATTTACACAATGGAGTACTACACAGCAGAAAAAACAAGACATCTTGAAATTTGCAAGCAAATGGATGGATATAGAAAATATCATATTGAGTGAGATAACCCAAACCAGAAAGACAAATATCATATGTACTCACTCATAAGTGGCTTTTAGATGTAAAGCAAAGAAAGTCAGCCTACAATTCACAATCTCAGAGAACCTAGACAACAGTGAGGACCCTAAGAGAGACATACATGGATCTAAACTACATGGGATGTAGAAAAAGACAAGATCCCCTAAGTAAATTGGGACCATGCAGACCATGGGAGAGGGTTGAAGGGGAGGGGAGAGAAAGGGAAGGGAGTGGAGAAAAACATATAGCTCAATAAAATCAATAAAAAAGATGAGAGATAAAACCCAACCAAAGTCCAAGGGCCTTCTACCTCAGTGGAGTATGCAGTGATATTCCTTTTTAACGTGAAAGCTATTGCACCTAGCTCCTTACACCACCAGGAAGAAGTACAATCCTTAGTGGGCTGATCTGGAATGTAGGCATCACTAAGAACTAGACAGATGCAACATTACAGCCCCTTTCTGGAACAACCCTGAAAGACAACCATGATGGCCACCAAGCTCCAGGCAGTACACATGCTCATATATTTTGCTTGGAAGGGAAACTGGCCACATGTGTCATTGTTCACTGATTCATGGGCTGTAGCAAATGAATAAGTGAATTGGCTGGATGGACAGGGACTTGGAAAGAGCATGATTGGAAAATTGGTGAGGAAGATACCTGGCGAAGAGGTATGTGGTTAGATGCTTTTCAATGAGCAAAGGATGTGAAGTTATCTCATATAAATGCTCACCAAAATGTGAATTTAGAAGAGGGGAATTCCAATAATCAAGTAGATAGGATGACCTATTCTGTGATAGCCTCTTTATCCAGTCATCCTTGCCATTTTTCACTGGGTCCATGAATAAAGTGGCCATAGTGGCAGAGGGAGAGGTTATTCATCGGCGCAACAACATGGACTTCCACTCACTGGGTTTGGCCTGGTTCAAACTCCTGTTGAGTTGCAGATATGCCAGCAGCAAAGAAAACATTGAGTCTCCAATAAGCACCATTTACTATGGTGACCAGAAAGTGACCTGGTCCACTGTCCTGGACCAATTCCTTTATGAAAAGAACAGTGCTTTGTCCTTGTTGGAATAGATACTTATTATGGTTATTTATTTGCTTTTCCTGAATGTAATGCCTCTGCCAAAGCTACCATCCTGGACTTACAGAACTCCTTATGCACCATCATGATATTCTACACAGTATTGCTTCAGACTAAGGAACTTCCTTCACAGCCAGCGAAATGGGCAGTAGCTATACTCATGGAATCTATTGGTCCTCCTATGTTTCCCACCATACCAAAGTAGTTGATTTGCTAGAACAGTGGAATATTCCTTTGAAGACAAAGTTACTGTACCAATCAGGTGGCAGTATCTGGGAGGACTGGGGCAGAGTTATTATTAAGGGAGAATATGCTTTGAATCAGCATCTAACATATGACACTATAGCTTCTATGTCTGTGGTTCATAGATGTAGGAATCAAAGAACAGAAACTGGAATGGTTTCACTCACTAACTCCTAATGGTCCACTAGCAAATTTTTTGCTTTCTGTTACCATGACTCTAAGTTCTGCTGGCCAGAGGTTTTGGCTCTAGGCAGGGAAATGCTCCTGCCAGGAGACACAATAAACATTCTTCCAATAAACATTCCTTCCCCCTGGCTACTTTGGACTTCTGATGCCCTTGAGCCAACAGGATGAGAAAGGAAAACCAGTGTTAAGGGGGTGATTGATCTAGACAACCAAGGGGAGGTTAGATTGCTTATCCATAGTGGGGAAGATTGTATCTAGAGCGTATGATCCCTAGGGTGTCTTTTTGTTACTCTGTCTTATGATTAAAGTCAATGGGAAACTCCAACAACTCAGTCCAGACAGGGTGACAAAGGTTCCAGACCCTTCGAGGATGAAGGTATGGGTCACTCCTTCAGTAAAAAAGGTTTGCTGAGGTGCTTGATGCGGGTAGAGGAAATCTGTGGATAGTTAGGGGAGCCGTCAGTGAATGTGCGAGGGTCAGCTGACATTCTAAGTGTACTGTGTTGTGGGCATGAGCACTGTCATCTTAAGGACCCCAGGGCCTCAGACCCATGGCAGTGGCAAAGTCTTTCCTAGGTGAAGCTCAGGTTTATGGCAAAGCCTTCCTCTGGTCCAAGTTTGAGTGTTTATAACCATCCACCTCAGCTTCCACCTCCAGATAATGGCAACCTGAGACTGCTGCCCTGCAGAGAGACCTCCTACCAAGATTATCTAAGCCCATATCTTTGTTCAGTTGTGCATCATAAACACAGATCCCTATTCAGCTGTAGACAATAAACCTGCATCCTGAAGATTCAGCTGTATAAAACAAACATGCTGAAGTTTGGGTTTGCAGTTGGTGCCCTCCATCAGAGCGAGTACAGTCCACCTGATCCCAGCTTTGCACGTCTATGTGTCTGCTCTTCTTTTATTCCCTCATTGCCCAGTTCGGTCAGTCCCCGAAGCCATCAGAGTGCAGCAGAAATCCAGAAAGGGTAGAGGAAGGTAGTTACAAATAGCAGCTAAGGCCATGTGACCAATGGCAGAGTCAAGGATTGTAATTGACACAATGCTTCTGTCCTGTTAAGAACGTTTGTGCATATGTACACATGCATTAAACTGACATTTGCATTTCCTTTCCTCTGATCAACATTGGTTGAGATAATGCCATTAGTTAAGTTGTGAATCTATACCATCATTTTAAAATTATGAGGCATCAAAAGACTAAGCATTCCTCAAGAGACATCGGCACCTTTTATAGCATATACATGAAGCATTTGCATCTGTATGTGGGATAGTTATATCACGTTCAGTAGAATTAAGACCTGGGTATTGTTTTCATTTGGAAATTAAGCATGACATAAGGAGATGTGATTGTGTGCTAAATTGACAAGGTCTGGACCTGTTATCATTTATTTTAGTAGTCAAGTTGATTACATCTGGGGTTAGTTAAATCCCAGTCTCTGTGAGGTATTTTCCTAATTGGATTATTTGAGGTAGAAAGGCCACTCTGAGAATGGGCAACAACTTCTGGTGGCATCACACATAAAAGGACACGGAAGAAGGAAGTACTTACTTTCTGCTTGATTTCCCTCACTCTCACTATCTATCCTGGTCGTCTGTCCTGTTGCTGAGGCGTTCATTTGACAGTACCAGAACCAACTTATTTGGAATTCCAACTTAGACTTAAGACCAGCAACTCTCAGGAATCCTCTGGAACACTGCTGAGACATCCAGCCTCACAGACAGAACTACTACTGATTCTTGGCATTTCCATTGGAAGACAGGCATTGTGGAACCACCCATGCCACAGCCTGTAAGCCACTGCTAGTGTATGTGTGCACGTGTGCACATAGCAGGGAAGGCATAGATGTAGACACCAGAGCCGGGTGGTAATGGAGAAGACACTGTGAGCACTGGACTGCCTTTCACCTCCCAGGGTTGCTCTGCTTGTGAGTCCTCTGTTCTTTTCACTTGGTCTCTTGAGAAGAGAAAGTGCATCCCTTTGAGAGTGAACAGATGGGCCTTCCTAAGCTGTTGACTTTTGCACGATAGAGTGAGCCTATCTTTCTTTCAAATGGAACTCGGCTCTTGAGACTCTTCTTTGATCTGCATTATTCCAGACTGAGTACATGTGGGTTTTGCTCTGGTTCCTCCTGGCTACGAAGGGAGCCATCAAGGTCTCTTTGACCAGGCTGCTGCTTCCTGCCGTGGCTGGCAGCATGTGTCATGGAAGCCCAGCTTATGACAAGTTGTGAGTCAGAGGACAAAGGGGACGTGGGGGAGGGTTCAGGAAAGAGGACTCTGACCTGGTCCAAGCTGCAATTCCACCTCCTTACACTTTTTCCGTCCTTGAAGCTGTGCCTAACTTCTTGTGTCCTGCATGCCACCGTTATGACAGCATCTCCTGTCATGTAGGTACACTTAAAGCTAACATCAGAGAAGAATTTGAGGAGGACAGGTGGACGTGTGGGAAGCATGGTTGTTCTAACAATCAGAAGGGACCCGATTGGCAGTAGAAGGCAGGCCCACACTGGAGAGACATGAAATGGGGTATCATGGGAAAGACCCTGGGAGAACCTGAGCTGACTTTGTGGGAACCCCTGCTGTGATGCTTTTCTCATGACAGTGCATTTCCAGTAAGCAGTGGGGACAGTCTTGAGGAGGAGCCTTCAGGTCACTGTGGTTCCTCCATGTGTCTCAGTTCTACCCCTTCTCTGGGTCCCAGACTGAAGGTTACAGAGACACCACATGATGCTAGCATTTGTGAGAGAGGCAACAAGACTGGGAGGGGATGTGCAGGGAACTGAAGTCCAAGCATGTTGGGCTGATACAACTCTAGAAAGTGGGGAGGGTTGGTCTGACTTGGTCTCTATGGTCTTTAGGAGCAACATGGCTGCACTTGGCACCCACCCATCCCCAAACAGCTGTGTGCCCATGTGTGCACACTCCAAACACCTGTCTAGAATCCACACACATGTGGGTACCATGTGTGTGTATGTGCTTGCACATGCACACTCATGCTCACACACATATAAAACATACAGCACTACACACAGGCATGTGTATAGAGGTGCCCCATACATATTGCACACATTTCACAGTTACAAGTATATACATGGTATTGCACGTGGGCACGTGCCTATAAAGAGACACAGCACATATACACACAAGTACATTCCCATTCACCTGCACAGTATGTGTACATACATATGTGCATGGCAGAAGCACAGTGAAACCTCTTCCTGCCTTATCCTTCATGCAGTACCCTGTGATCTGCCTAGCTGGTTATACCTGGTCTTGCATCACTCTCTCATCCTAGGCCTTTAGGGTTTTAGATCTGACTGCAGGCTCCACTAGGACCAGGGTCCTGGGCATGCTGCACGCTGGGGGAGAAATTTCTTAGCTCGTGGGGCTCCTGAGCTTGGTTAGCCTATCATAAAGATAGTTCTGGGGTTAGGGAGGCCGCATCCCTCTGTCACTGGTGGGATGCTCCTCTCTGTCCCAGCTACTCCTCGGAGATGCATTAGCTTCTGGCAGTGTATGCGACTGCTTCCTGGAGTCCACATGAAGGAGGAAAGGCAAATGGAATTTAATTGTGCAGCATTTTTCTTCCACACAGATATATATATATACCAAGCAAGAAAGCACGTTCACTTTGTTTTAATATTCTTGTCTATACGGGCAGACACACTACTCTCTCACATTAAAATTTTAAAAACTACATCTCGCTTTTGACAAGCTATTAAAATTTGGAATTTAAATGTCACTTGTTGGCAAGTAATTTTCTGTCATGAAAACAACTGGTTATTTGCTGGCAGGACTCTTCCCACGTACTGAGCTGTGTGTCAAAAGCAAAAAGTGGAAAAAGAAAATTTATAAAGAAAATGTAGTATGGTGTCATAATTCCTTCAAAGAAAATGAAAATAACTGTAAACAAAATGGAATAGAGCACAAACACAGCATGGGCCCCAGCAAAGCTGCCTGCGGCTGCACACTGCTCCACAGAGCCCTACCTCCTCCATTGCCCCTTTTCTCTGCAGATGAGCCTGCCCCTGCCTGATTTCCTTGTTTGAATTCCTACTGGTCTCTGTTCTGGCAATTCAGAGGTGTGAACCGTCTCTGAGTCCTGCCACCCCACAATCCAGGTTGACTCTTGATGGGTACTGTGGGGCTGGGTCGAGATGAAGTTGGTTGCATGTCAGTGGTATGCGTCACTGTGAGCACATCACGGTCTTCTTGGTTTCAGTTTCTGTGCAGCAAGGCTTTCCCCACAAACCAAGTGGAATGTTCTGACGCCAGACCAGGAATGCAAGCTGGCTCAGGAGTCACACTCAGGAAGGTGAGAAGAGACTTCTTCCACATCCTAAGAACGACCTGGCCAGGGGTCTCCACTGATTTATCTCCTTCATGCTTCCCTAGGATTAAAGTGGGCGGTGCCATTTTCGAATCCTCAGAAGGGCCAGTGCCCCTGGGGCTAGAGCTCCCACGTGGTAGAGTTCAGGCTAGGCTTCAGGAAACTCCAGCAAGGATGCCCTGGAAAGGCCTGTGAGAGACCTTCGAAGCTCTTCAGTAATGGAGCTCCAGCTCATGGTGGGAGTTACTCTTTTGTAGCAGAGAACTTAAGATCCAGAACTTTCTGCTGAGGTCAGTGGGAGCGGAAATGCTGGATTTGAATAGGAACAATGTTTAAATGAGAAAATACATTTGATTAGTCATTTTCTTAACAACCAACCACAAATTTGTGCAAGAAAATAAGAAAATTGAAGTTGTTCTTGTAGTGTGTGGCGGGGGGGGTGTGGGGGCTGGAGAGAGGGTTTAGTGTCATCAGTATGAAGGCATTGGCTCAGAGAACAGCTAGAGTAAAGAAGTGGACATGGGTTTTGGGTGTTCATACAATTTCACTCTTGACTTGCCAGGTTTCTACTGATACTTGGAATAAGGAAATATTGAACTTTGTTTGATAACAATGAATATCTATCATGTAATTTGAACACAGAATATTCAATTCAGACTCTGAATTACAAGAACTGTATGGTGTCTATTTTATGCTTCAGAAATGCATGTGTGTTTCATTCTCATGGAAAATGTGGGGAGGCTACAGAAACTGACTTTGCTGGGGATTTCTGTTTTTTTATTTTTTATTTATTTATTTTTTTATTGTTAAAAGAAAAATTTACGTTTACTACCCTTGTCCCAGGCGCTTCTGCTCCCCCAATACCCCACCTCCCTCCCCCTGCTTCCTTAAGAGGGGGCAGGATACCCTACCCTGTGGGAAGCCCAAGGCCCTCCCCGCTCCATCCCTAAGAAAGTGTGCATCCATATAGAATAGGTTCCCAAAAAGCCAATACATGCAGAAGAGATAGGTCCCTGTGCCATTATTATTGGCCTTTCTCAGTCAGTCCCCATTGGCAGCCACATTCAGAGAGTTCGGTTTGGTCATATGCTCATTCAGTCCTGGTCCAGCTGGATTTGATGAGCTCCCAATAGATCAAGCACACTGTCTCAGTTGGTGGGCCAGTCCCTCACGGTCCTGACTTCCTTGCTCCTCTTCTCCCTCCTCCTGCTCTTCCACTGGACCTTGCTAGCTCATTCCCTTGCTCTGATGTGAATGTGTGTCTCTGGCTCCATCCATCATGCGAAATTTGATTCCATTGGTCAGTGTCTCTGTTTTTATGCCAATACCAAGCTGTTTTCAATACTGTAGCTTCGTAATAGAGTTTGAAGTCAGGGATGGTAATGCCTCCCGAAGTTCCTTTATTGTATAGGATTGTTTTGGCTGTCCTGGGCATTTGTTTTTCCATATAAAGTTAGTTATTGTTCTCTCAATGTCCATGAAGAATTTTGTAGGGATTTTGATGGGGATTGCATTGAATCTATAGATTGCCTTTGGTAGAATTGCCATTTATCTATATTGATCCTACCAATCCAGGAGCATGGGAGATCCTTCCATTTTTTGGTATCCTCTTCGATTTCTTTCTCCAAGGACTTAAAGTTCTTGTCAAATAGTTCTTTTACTCCCTTGGTTAGTGCTACCCCAAGATACTTTATGCTATTTGTGGCTATCGTGAAAGGTGATGTTTTTCTGTTTTCCCTCTCTGTTTCTTTATCCTTTGTATATAGGAGGGCTACTGATTTTTTTGAGTTGATCTTATATCTTGCCACTTCACTGAAGGTATTTATCAGCTGTAGAAGTTCATTAGTAGAGTTTTTGGGATCACTTATGTACACTCTCATATCATCTGCAAATAACGAAAGTTTGACTTCTTCCTCTCCGATTCGAATCCCCTTGATCTCCTTATGTTGTCTTATAGCTATTGCTAGAACTTCAAGCACTATATTAAATAGTTATGGAGAGAGTGGACAGCCTTGTCTTGTTTCTGATTTTAGTGGAATCGCTTTGAGTTTCTCTCCATTTAATTTGATATTGGCTGTCGGCTTGCTGTATATTGCTTTTATTTTATTTAGGTATGATCCTTGTATCCCTAATCTCTCTAAGACCTTTATCATAAAGGGGTGTTGAACTTTGTCTAATGCCCTTTCAGCATCTAATGAAATGATCATATGGTTTTTTCCTTCAATTTATTTATATGATGGATTATATTGATAGATTTTCATATGTTGAACCAGCCCTGCATCTCTGGGATGAAGCCTACTTGATCAAAATGGATGATTTTTTTTTGATGTGTTCTTGGATTCGGTTTGCCAGTCTTTTAGAGGATTTTTGCATCAATGTTCATAAGTGAAATTGGTCTGTAATTTTCTTTCTTGGTTGCATCTTTGTGTGGTTTAGGTATCAGGGTAACTGTAGATTAATAAAAGGAGTTTGGCAATGCCCCTTCTGTTTCTTAATGAAACACATTGAGGAGTATAGGTATTAGTTATTCTTGGAAGCTCTGGTAGAATTCTGCATTAAAACCATCTGGTCCTGGGCTTTTTTGGGTTGGGAGGTTTTTGATGACAGCTTCTATTTCTTCGCGACTTATAGGCCTATTCAGATTGTTCACTTGGTCTTGATTTAATTTCAGTATATGGTATTTATCTAAAAAACTGTCCATTTCTTTTACATTGTCCAACTTTGTACCATACAGGCTTTTGTAGTAAGACCTAAAGATTCTCTGAATTTTCTCATTGTCTGTTGTTATGTCCCCCTTTTAATTTCTGATCTTGTTAATTTGAGTGCTCTCTCTCTGCCTTTTGATTAGATTGGATAAGGGTTTGTCGATCTTACTGACTTTCTCAAGGAACCAGCCCTTAGTTTCATTAACTCTTTGGATTGTTTTCTGTGTCTCTATTTTGTTGATTTCAGCCCTCAGTTTGATTATTTCCAGTCTTCTACTCCTCCTGACTGAGTCTGTTTCTTTTTTCTAGATCTTTCAGGTGGGCTATTAAGTCACTAACGTGTGCTTTCTCCATTTTCTTTATGTGAGCACTAAGTGCTATGAACTTTCCTCTTAGCACTGCTTTCATAGTATCCCATAGGTTAGGGTATGTTGTTTCTTTATTTTCATTGAATTTAAGGAAGACCTTAATTTCTTTCTTTATTTCTTCCTTGACCCAGGAGTGGTTCAGTAGTTGACTGTTCAGTTTCCATGAGTTTGTAGGCTTTT
>JAQHUG010000168.1:3571065-3624315 GCA_028555095.1 Dicrostonyx torquatus | reverse complement strand
CATAAGGAAGCAGGGGGAGGGCAGTGGGGTAGTGGGGGAGCGGGAGGGCCGGGAACAAGGGGAGTAAATGTAAATTTTTCTTTTAACAATAAAAATAAAAAAATAAAAAAATAAAAAAAAAGTACAGACTACAGGAGCAGCACTCCATGGGCAAGAGGGAAACTGAGGCAGCAGAAGCTATGGGACAGTCTGGAAGAGCTAGCCTGCCTACTGTTCAGCTGAACAAGGAAAAGACACATGATGAGAAAAAAACATAGTGGCACGAAGAACAAGCCATCACAGTAGAATAACCAGGGTTTCTAGGCGCAAAATCATAGAAATTTGTCTGTGAGTAGATTAGATGAACATGAAGAGTGATTATTGAGCTGAAAGACAGAACTAAAGAAATTACCAGAAATGCAACCTTGGAAGACGAAGAAATGGAAAATCTAGGAGCAGATGAGAGGAATGAAAAGGCATATGTGAGATGGGGCAAAGCTTGCTGGAAAGAGCAAAGACTGCAGAAGAGGCAGGATTTGAGGGGATGACACGAAAAGGCTATTCAGAGAGAAGTGGGCACAAAAGTACTCACCAACATGTATTGAAAAATTATCCATGGACACATAACAGTGCAGCTGCAGAGACCAGAACCTCAACAAAGACTCGGAAGAGCTAAAGATGAGAGAAGAAGCACATACACAAGAATAAGGGATTACCTCTTTCTAAACAGCAACAAAGGCAGATATGTATGGACAGTTCTTCAAGTGCTGGGAAAAACACAGACTAAGAACTGAATGTGTGCAAAAACTTTAACTGAAGGGCTAAAATGTCAGAGAGGAGAAAGCTTCCCATTAATGGATGTGATTAAAGGAGCTTCTAAAGTGTGTATCTTCAGAAGATCTTATAAAAAGATGCAAAAATATAAAACATGGAAAATACAGAAAAGCCTGAAACCTTATAACTTAAAATGTGTATTAGAAGTAGGTCCTACAGAAGAAGACGGCATTAATTTCAGCATGTGCACTCAGAGCATGAAGCATGCCTACAAGTCATCTAGAATAAAGGTTGCTGAACTCACTCATATCAGCAAACTGAAGCCTAAACCACTGACTGTGATTTACCAGAATGCACATCCCAAATGCTTATCTGCACCCAGAGCAGATTGGGACACCACTGATATATAGGAAGGGGGCATAAAAATGCGGTGGTTGATGGCACACTTTGTTCAGGATCATCTGGACTTGATTTCTGGATCACCCCTGTCAGGACAGAAATGCTGACAGGAAGACACTTCTCAATGTGGCTCATTCTGAAATGAAGAAAAGATCAGTGTAGTTACAGTAGGAAGTACAATGGTGTTTTTATAGCTTGTCCTAAGCACTTTGGAGCCCTAGTATCTGAACCCAGTTCCCCAGAGAATCTCATTACGAGAACTCTCAGAGTGCTTGCCTTGGGAAGCAGAATAATGAGGAAGACACATGTCCTTAGATACAGTGTTTATACAGGGCAGTGCCCTCTAGCTAGTGGAAGATTCTCTCCTGCTGATAAACCACATTGGCACCCACCTATCCTTTGAAGTTTCTCAGGGTGGTGTGTATGTCTCCGCAAGTAGCACTATGGTCCAGCAGTCTTAAAGCCATGGTCTCAAGAGCCACTGTAGTCCAGCAATCTTAGAGTGGTGGTATCACAGAACTTGTCAGGCTCAGGATGCTGCCTTAGAATGAAAACCATGCTCTGATGAAAACCAAGAGGGTTTAGATTAATAACACAAATCTATTTTGTGGTCCCATGCTCCTCCATGGGTGAATATTTCACATGCTGCTTCCTCACAGTAAAGCATGAATTCCAATCAGTCTTAATAATAACAACCTAGAGTCAGTTATGGGGTGGGGGATGAAAGCTGAAAGATCAGAGAAGCAGAGCAGCCAGCCACTAGTTCTGACCTCTACTGAACCCTCAGACCGAAAGGGCATCCTCAGACTGAACGCTCTGAACTCCTGTCTCCTCCCACCTTATAGTCCTTTCTCTGCCCAGCCACACCACTCCTGTCTCCACCTCCCTAGTGCTGGGATTAAAGTCGTGTGATCTCAAGTACTGGGAATGTCTGTGTAAACTCTGTTTCTCTTTTGGACTGGATTAATTTTGTGTAGTCTCGGTGGCCTTGAACTCACAGAGATTTCTCTGCCTCTGTTTCCCAAGTGCATGGATTAAAGGTATGTGCTACCACTGCCTGGCCTCTATGGCTAACTACTGGCTTAGCTCTGCACTTTGATCTCCAGGGAAGCTTTATTTGTTAGATTACAAACAAAATCTCCCCACATCACAGGAACATTCTTCCCTCTCACTTGAATTCTCACTTCTGTCTGCTTGATCCTCTCTCCACTGGGTCCTGTCCTGTCTTATATTTTATGCCCCAGTGACTTGCTCACCAAAAACCACGTGCATTTTTTTTGTGTGTTGCCATTGAGAGAGTTCAGATGAGGAGCTGGAAGTCATGGACTTGCTCTCTCCTGGGCAAAGACACAGTTAGTAAGATGTTGAACTTTAGTCTACACAAAAGGCTTAGTCAGAACAAGGAACCAGAAATGAAAACAATAATGTCATCTCATCACTTGACAAGCAAAAAAATCATTCCTGTTTCTGTGTATTTGAGAATCACACTTTGGCTTTCACAAGGTGTTCTTATATTCATGTAGATTCAAGAAATATTGATCAATTATATACCATTTTCATGACTAAAATTATATCTTATAGCATCATACTTCAATAGCTTGTATTTTTTTTTCTCGTGTGCTAACTTCATATTTTGCCTTTTAATTTTGTGGCCTTTACCCACTTAAAACTTAAAAGGCTGAAAGCTTGATTTAGCATACTATTTAGTGCTAATGGGAAGCCTTGAGAGGAGGCAGTCTCCATCTGCTTTTGAATACTCTGGAGCAGGGACAGCCCTGGTCTAATGGGCTTCATTTCTCTCCCGGGAGAATCAGATGTATCAACAGGGGAGGAAATTGAGAGTGACTGCAGGTGGAAAGCCCACCAGATGGCACTGAAAACTCTGGAATTTCTGAAAGAAGCAGACAGGTGGGGAGAAAGAGCCATTCACTGGCTGTATAGAGTTCAATCCTGTCTTAAACTTCTCCGAAGGCTATATAGGTCACAGAGACAATCAGGCTTTTAGTCTTTGAAATAATTCACATTATAGGCTTGTGTATTGCTTGCTTTATCAAATTAAAGCCTCCGGGCTTGTGTGGGCAGATAATTACGCATTGATTTCTGCACCTCTTATTTTGGAAATGGTTTTCCCCCTCTTTCTCTCATCTCTCTGTCCTCGAGTTAAACTTTCCTGTGATTTTGTAGGCTTCTGGTGACATTCTCTGGCTGTATCAGCAAATGGCAGAGCTGTATGAAGAATCCCTTTTTATCTGAAGTCAGGAATTGAATTACAAAGTGCAGGAGCGTTGGTGCATACAGAAGGTTTCTTTTTAACACTGTGTTCAGCTGCCTCTAAAGATAATTACAAACCACAAGAGCGGTAGCGCTGTCCAGCATCTGTCTCCTTTAATCCAGGCTTACTTCTTGGCATACAGCTTTGCTTTAGTTAGTCTATGTTCCCATACAAAGATCAGTTGAATAAATGTTTTGTAAAACATTAGAAACCAAACAAGACCCAGTTTTATTTATCAAAATTATAGGGGCCTGTTCCTAGATCTTAGGATAAAAATATTAAAAATGAAATTAATATAAACATACTCTAATGAATGCCATTTAAAAAATCTTACAGAGCTATAGATAGGTGCAATTTGGTGCAAATTGCATGGCACTGTGTGTCAAAAGAAAAATAGCCATACCTTAAAAATCGGTTCAATCTTGAAGTAGAAGGGTTTTCGGAAATCTTAACTCCTTCAGAGCAAGATGACTAAAGATGTTCTCAAGATCAGACAGGTTAATGCACAGGTAAATGCGTTTGGGAAATTGTGAAGTTCCACAGCAACAAAAGCAGTTGCATCATTGCCATGTGAAATAGAATAAAAATACACCCACTGAAACACTTGTGCATGGTGGGTTAGGTCTCCCCCACCACCCATAAAACATTCAGAGGTACAGGTATCTCTGCACCTGGCATGTCTAATCCTCTTCCTCATTTGGCAAAGAGTGTCTACAGTTTGCTCCTGAGCTTCTTAAAGGGTCAAATGCCCATTTCCCTGGGTATTTTAATGATGGTTATGCAGTTAGTCAATACTTACTGGTGGTGAAGGTCAGTAGTAGAATCCGGTTCTCCAGTGTTTATCTCCCACAATGACGTACATTTGAATAACTGTCTGCCACCATAAAGTATGTTTCATAAAACTTTTGTTTAATATTAACATATGTGTATATGATGTGTTTGTGGTTACACATATACCATGGCATGCATGTGTAGGTCAAAGGATGTGGTGCTTTAAGTGATAATGGCTCCCATAGGCTCATATGTTTGTATACTTAGTCCCCAATTGGCAGACCTGTTTGGGAAGGTTTAGGAGGTGTGGCCTTGTTGGAGGAGTTGTGTTGCTGGGGCAAGCTTTGAGGTTTCAACTCACGCCCTTTCCAGCCTGCCCCTTTCTCCCTTCTCTTTGTGGGTTAAGATGGAAGCCCTCAGCTGTTCCTGCTGCCATGCTGTGGCTCTGCTGTCATGCCCTCTAACTCTCTGAAACTATAAACCCAATTAAACAATTCTTTCATATGTCACCTTGATTATTCCATGTTGTAACAGCAACAGAAAGGTAATTAACAAAGAAATTGGTACCAGGGAGTGGGATATTGCTATGACAAATCTGACTATGTGTTTTTTGTTTGTTTATTTGTTTTGCTTTTTAGAATATTGCAGACTTTGGGCTTTTGGTCTAGAAATATGAATGAATATTAATGCTGTAAGTCGAGTTTAATGGGCCAGCCTAGAAGGAGCTTGGAAGACAGTGCTGCTAAGAGTTATGCCAGCTGTGGGGTCTGGCTTGAGGGGTTTCAGAGGGGAATAATATTATTAACTGACTGAGAGACCGTTATTGTTATATTTTGGCAAGGAATATAGCTATCTTCTGCCCTTGAACTAAGAGTTTTCCTGAGGCTATATTTAAAAGTAATGGGTTAATTTCTGTGTAGAGGAGGTTTCAAGGCAGCCTGGTATTGACTCTATTGTGCAGTTATAGTAATCACTTTATGCAGATCTACAATGAAAAGGAAGAGGCAGAGCAAAAAGAAGTACAAAATATAGAGTTTGAAGAAAAAGAGCTTGAGGTAATTTGATTTGGGGGCCAAGGATTGTGGGGAAAAAATAAAGAGATTAAGAAGAGGTCTGATCCAAAATGGAATAAAGGGAGGATACCCTTATGCAAGACCCTATCTACCAAAACTTCCAACTTGTGCAAGGAAAAATCTTGAGGAATATTCTGTTCCTAAAAATCAACAAAATTCGTGGGAGCCAAACTCCATCTCAAGTGGTCAGTGGAAGTTGTCAAAGCTGTCCATATAGTTCTGGCTTTAAAATCACAAAGGACACATGAGTGAAGGGCTGTGGACTCCTCCTCCACAGCTAAGGAGAGCCACTGAGGCCCTGCCATGTGTGAGGGCATTCAATGAATGAGTGAGCTGTGAAAGTGAAACCCAGATTGCACTGGAGACGCCAAGGTGTTAGAACTACCAGAGCTGTGTGACACCTGTCTAGGAGGGCTGCACACAGGGAGTGAAGTCTGTCCAAAAGAGAGATGTGTGTTGCAGGCAGTAATGCTGGAAAAGAAGGGTTTGTAGATTTATGTTCCAGGTCCATTGGGTTTGGGTGTCAGATCTATGTATTTGCTGACCTATGCACCAGACAAGCCTACCTGAAGACACTAAGGGCATACTCCTATGGGTCATGCCAGATAGCTTGCTTCAAATCTCTAGACAGTTTGAGTGGTGAAAGGCTTTCTTAAATCTAGTTTATAAAAATTAAAATAAAGGTCTACGCTTTTAAATGCATAAATGACCATAGATGATGACATAAAAAAACAAGGTGAAATATCATCATCAAACACACATGATCATCCCTCAGTGTCTGATCACAAAAATCAAAAGAGGAGAAAGAGCTTCCTAATAAACATCTCAAAATAATTGTTTTAAGTTTTGTGACTGCAAAGAAAAAACAAATAATGAAATCAGAAAGAATGGGACCTAAATGAGAAATTTAACAATGATTTAAATCATTAAAATAAACAAAACAAAACATAACACAGATATTCTGGAATTGAAAAGCTCAATGATTTTGTTCTGTAAAGAGCCTCAGTGTTAAACCCAGGGAGTTTAACCAGTATTGTCTGTGTGACCACGGGTTTAGAACCACCCATTGGAAACTGGTGAGCTGACACAGTGGGGACCTAGAATAAACAGATAGCATTATATAGACATCTGAAATTTGTCAAAGAACAAATGTAACTGATACAAATTAAATAAAACAAGAAAGCATAATGAGTGAATTGATATCATTAATACCAGAGTTGATGGAACAGAAGAATCTATGAACTTGAATACGGATCATTTACAGTAAGAGAAGAAAGATGGATGAACAGCAACCTTCTAGAACTTATTGGACAGCATCAAAATAAGAGTCCAAGACAGAGAAGAGGAAAGCAAAGAGGTTGAAAGTAAAGAAATAGTAGAAGAGCAAAATCCAAATCTGGGTAAAGATTTACATATTCAATAATAGAGAGGTCAAGTGTTTCTAATGAAATTTAATCTAAACAAGGACATATAACAAAGCTCTGAGAATCAAAGCCAAAAGGACTCCTGAAGGATGCAAGAGGGAAGCATATCACACATTATAGCATTCTAGAGATGATGTCTCAGAAGAACATACTGGCCTGGGGACAGTGGGCTGTAACTTTTAAAACGCTTAAGAGACTAAACAACACAAAATATAAACCCCTGGCTTCCAAGAATGTGGGAACTGGAAAAGACATCAGAGCAGTGAAGAAGACAAAGGCACCATCCAAGGATGTGGGAACTGGAAAAGACATCAGAGCAGTGAAGGAGACAAAGGCACCATCCAAGGATGTGGGAGCTGGAAAAGTCATCAGAGCAGTGAAGAAGACAAAGGCACCATCCAAGGATGTGGGAGCTGGAAAAGATGTCAGAGCAGTGAAGAAGACAAAGGCACCATCCAAGGATGTGGGAACTGGAAAAGGCATCAGAGCAGTGAAGGAGACAAAGGCTAACCCAAACAAGAAAAGGCTGATGGGAGTGCTTGAAACTGAAAAGGGATGCTAATAACATAAAAATATTTAGGTATAAAAGCTATTGGTAAAATTAAATGATGAAGTTAATATTGTAATGCCATATTGGTGGTGAGTGTACAGCTTATATATTTAGTTTGAAGAGTAAAAGACAAAATGTTAAAATGACAGTTACAGTAACTTGCTAAAAGATATACAAGATGAATTGTGATACCAAAAATTGAATTGTGCAGGAAAAATAATTAAAGAATTTTTATATTTGAACAAGATTAGGTTGTTATCGGCATAAAACAGCTTTGATAAATATGTTTTGTGAACCACGTGATAATCCCAAAACAAAAACTGGTAGGAGATAACACAAATGAACAAAGTTAGAAATGAAATCATTAGGTGAGAAAAAGAAGCTAATCACCAATGAAGATAGCATAAAAAGATGAGAGAAACAAATATTACAAAATAAGTTAAAAATGGCATTTGTGAATCTTTGCCTATAATAAGTACGTTTGATTTGGAAAGATCAGAAATTCTTAGTCAAAGGCACAGCGCAGCTCAATGGACTAAGAAACAAAAAGGAAAAAGAAAAAGACCCAACCATATGCTTCTTGCAAGAGACCAACCTTGCATGTAAATACGTATGTAGACTGAGAATAAGGATTTCAGACAGGAGTCCATGCAACTGGAAACACCAAAAGAAAACAGGAATGCAATACTTTTATAAGACAGCATAGATTTTAAGACAATGCTGTCACAGACGACAAAGGAAGTTATTATATAAGGATAAAGGGTTCAGTTCCTCAGGAGGAGACCTGTGCACTCAGCAGTGAGGCACCCACATAGACAGAGGAGGTGCTGACAGGTCTGAGGGAGAAACAAACTACAACACAATGAGAAAAGACTCCAGTACTCTACTTTCAGGAATGGAAAGATCAAACAGAATTGTCACAGTATGAAAATCCTAATAAAAGAGAACATCCAATTAAACAAGCATCAGCAGCTGAGAACAGACTAATTCTGAAGTAAAGACAATCAGAGTAAGGCTAGAAAGACAGCAGGGAAGTAAAGAATTAACAGAGGAAACAGAACTTTAGCTATACCAACAACTGAAAACAGAAACAAAGAGCCTGATCTAAGAAGTCCTTCTCTATATGTGTTGCTTTTATTCGATAGGGTAGAATAGAGCTAGGCAGGGAAAACTAAGCTGAATGCTGGGAGAAAGAAGGCAGAGAGATGCCATGTAGCTGCTGCCGGGAACAGACATGCTAGAACCTTGCCAGTAAGCCACAGCCATATGGTGATACACAGATTAATAGAAATGGGTTAAATTAAGAGCTAAGCAGTGACTTAATTAATACAGTTTCTGTGTGGTTATTTTGGAGCTAAGTAACCAGGAACTAACAAGTGGCCTCCTACTACAAGATCCCTCAGATCAGAAATGAAAGGGAAATGTGAAAACTGGTAGAGTCAAAATGCATGGAGTTCTAAAGACTGCTGTGCATAAGGACAACAAGTCTAAAAATGCCTCAGAGAAGCACATAAGTCACAGATACAGTCTTCAAAGACTGAAACAAAGAAATAGAAAATCTGAACAGATCACTTACAAGGAGATTGAATTAGTAATAAAAAAAATCTCCCATCAGAGAAATACTCACATTTGGATATATTCATGACTAAATTCTACTAAACCTTTCAAGAATAATTGATATGAGTTCTTCTCAAGTTTTTTTTAAGGGTGCAGAATTTTCTAAATGCGTTGTGTGAGAACATTGTCACCAAGCCCACACAATATAGCTTAGTAGTACCAATGAATATGGATATGGAGGAGGCTCAAATACAGGCCAAATCCAACAGCTTACCCTAAACAATGACTAAGTGGAATCCATCGCAGAGAAGGAATGGTGGGTGAACAGATGCAACTAGATTCACAACATTCATTGAAAGAAGAAGAAGAAGAAGAAGAAGAAGAAGAAGAAGAAGAAGAAGAAGAAGAAGAAGAAGAAGAAGAAGAAGAAGAAGAAGAAGGCAACAGCCATCTCAATAGATGCAGAGAAGAACCTGCTAACCTGATAAAATCCAAATCCTTTCTTGCACGAGAAAAAAAATCAATGAATTCCATAGCTCACAGAACGAAGGGAGTATATGATAGGTTTACAGTGGGTTCCTGGCCTCTTCAAGCAGAGCCCCTGTACACATGTGAGACTGCGAGCTCTCTCTCTCTCTCTCTCTCTCTCTCTCTCTCTCACACACACACACACACACACACACACACCACAAACACACACACACACACCACACACACATGCACACACACACACACACAAATGGTAAAAGCAGGAGTCAAGGCCAACTGATAGAGAGTTCCAGGTTGAGGCCAGTGCTCTGGTCAGGCAGGAGCAGGCCCAGATCACAGAGGTGGTTTTGCCACCAGAGTGGACTCTGGATAATAGAGAGGTAGATTTTGTTACACCTGTCCCGTGTTGGGTCAGGTAGGTGTCAGGGGATGGCAGTGGAATACCTCTTTATTTTCTTGAAGATAGTGCCTGTGGGTCATTTGTCAATTTCCCTTCTAATTTTTCTCTAGGAAATGTCTCTTGGCCTTTCAATTTTTTGGTTCACCATAATTCTTCCCCTTTTTAGCAAGGGACATTACTCCCACCAAGTCCCTTTGTGCCTACATGATTTCTGTAGCATTTCTTTACATGGTGTCTGTATCTCTTCATGCTATCTATCTGTAGAGTTTTCTCTACATGGTGTCTGTATCTCTTCATGCTATCTATCTGTAGAGTTTTCTCTACATGGTGTCTGTATCTCTGCATAATATCTGTAGAGTGGTAGGATCATTTCACCACCACATCGCAGGGCAAGGACAAGGTACAAATTCTTATTTTTACCTGAAAGCAAATAAGCACAGATGCAAAAACCAACAAAGTACCCAAGGAATTGGGAGAGCTTGAGAGGAGAGTCTTGGCTGTTCTTATTCTCCCTGCGAAAGGGATGGCTAGACACTGACACAGTCTGGTGGTTCTTATGTCCGCGTATGCTGAAAAGACTGGTGAGAATAACATTCCTAGGTGTCTGTCTGGTGTAGGGAGGCAGTACGTATAACATAGGTGCGTATTTAAGAACCCCTTCTTTAGAAGCCCATATCAGCATCCACAGGCATAAGCTGTCAGTGGGGATAATACCAGGGGAGGCTCAGGATGGAATGTCCTACAGCTATATGTATGTGAGAGTGTAGGGGTAGATAGATAGTGTAGGATCATGTCAGTGAAAGGCCTTGAGGGCTCCCAGAGATCAAAACAAAGTTGAGGAGCTGCTTTTATGTATGTGCATTCTCCTAAATGATTGGTCAGAAATGTCAAGCTACCACTGCCTGTCTCAGTCTTCTCATCTGTGAGCTCGAAGCATGCCAGCAGCATTGACCTCACAGGGGCCTGGAAGGCTGAGCTAACTTCATATCTGGCTGGTTCATAGAGCTCTGTGCTCACTTGCTGTTGACTGTTAGTATTTGGCATTCTCTTGAAATGTAAAAGTTGCCTGCATGGGTCATTGATTGTACACATAGGTAATATTTATTGTATATATACAGACATTGTACAGGCACAGGGACATGCATGTAAGTGTAAGACATGCCTGTAAGACATGTAAATGTATTTGAAGAAACTATTAACTATAGTGGAAATACAAAGATAGTAAAATAGTTTACGAAGCACCTACTTAAGGCATATGTTAATCAAGTTATTGACAGACATGCAATATGACTTTGATTTCTTTAAATATAAAAGTTTTAAGCAGCCAGAACAATCATTTTCAGGGGGAAAACACTTAAGCTGTACATCACTCGCTGCCTGCTTCTTCCAGACATGCTGGCACTGCTAGATTTCCCGCAGTTAGTACTGTTTCTTTGAAACAAATGATGGCCCAGTAACAGTGACCCTGCAGGGTCTGGCTTTGCTCTCTGCTGGCAGAGACTCTAGTGTGTTGAGAGAGGCTGGGAACTCTAGAGCAGAAGGACCGACCATGTGAGTCAAAGACAGACCACTGTCTCAGGGCCCAACTCTCCCCTTGCTGGTAACCAGCCTGGTGCAAGAGCTTGTTCATAGCCTAACAGGAGTTAGTTTTATTTCCATAGCCGTATCAGACTGAAGTACTGGCTTCTCCTTTTGTGCTTATGGTATGACATGTCCCATTCCAGATTTTCTCAGGCGTAGCAATGCATCTTTGCCTGCTCAGGTCTGTTCTCTGTCTTTCAGTTGGAGTTATGGTTCTTAGGAATGGGACAGGCAGAGGCCAGCCTTGCAGCAGCAGCTGGGGGCCCCTGAACTGTGTTCCCTCTCCCAGTGCTCAGAATGTTTCAAAGCAGCTGCTGCTCCACCTTGGGAACACACCTCACACATTTCCTATAGCTTCCCATATAGATGGGATCAAAAGGAGCTCTGGCTGCTGCTCAGATCCAATTTTGGGGCAGCTGCCCCAGTGCACACTGGAAGCTTTTCCTTCACATTCTCAAGAGTGCAGCTTCATTTCAGATTTGAGACAAAGCCTCTCACTTTCAGTAAGCCGGTCTCTCAAGATGACAGGAACAGACTGACAGCCAGTTGACAGCGTGAGGTTATTATCTTGGGTGAGAATTGGTCTGAAATAGCAGAAAAGGGTTCTGAAGGTTTAGAAGGCACCTCCTGTCTTCTTCCCCACTGCTTTAAAAATGAAGTAAGAGAAAAGAAGGGGGATTGAAGAAAGAGAGGACCCCTCATAAGGATAGGGCCATCATCACAGAGACCTCAGGCTCAATTCCATGTGCTTGAGGCTTCTTCGGGTCCTGAGGTCTCCTTAGCTGGAGGAGGGGCATGGATTTCTTTCCAGATGCAATATACCCAACCCCTGGCAGATGCCCGGATTTCTTACAAGTTCCTTTGAGATTCACCAGTCTTAGATTTATGTGGCGGCAAATGGCCTTCACCCCCATTAAAATGTAAGTCCTGCGGTTCTAATGAAAATGTCTTGGGGGTCCAGAGACCTGGCAGGTTTATTCTGCTTTTATCTATAACTATTCAGAAGCCTTATGGAGAGACTTCCTTGCTAGAAGACAGAAAAGGGTTTAGCTTTTTTTTTTTTAACTTTATTCTAAATGACAAGGAATGTTCTGACTGCAATGCTCTGGACTGGGGCAAGGCAGAGCTCCAAGTCTGTAGGTCGAGGCCAGGGGGAACTGGGCTGAGGGTCTGTGTTTCCTTGTAAAAGGGCCGGCCTGAACCTATTTTTACAAGGCAGGTAATATATTGTGGTATTTTGTTCATTATCATTTCCATGCAAGAGGCTCTGCACAGCCTCTTAGCTTTGGGTGACAGATCTCCCAATCAAAGGCTATTCAGCATGTACCCCAATATTCTTTGTTTTTGTTTAGGATAGTGTTTGCCCATGTGCTTGGGGCTCAGGTGCTTCTAAATCATGTGTGCAAAATGAAGTAATGGGGACAGCAACTTTGAGTCTGGGTGATGCTGGTCACTAGTTCCACCCAGTTGAGGTTGAGATGCTACACAATTGAGGGGCCTTGGCCTGCTTGTTTGATGTATACTGGGGTGGATCAGGTGGCTTCCTTAATCATTCTCCTTTTTTTTTTTTTGAGATAGGCTCTCTCACTCATCTGTACTTTCCTGTTGCTATGACAAAACACCAACCAAAAGCACCTTATAAAAGCAAGAGCTCATTTTGTGTAAGATTCCAGAGGGAGAATCCATAATGGAGGGGAAGTATGGCAGCGGTTGGCTAGGGCAGGAAGCTGAGAGAACATGGCTTCCGCATCAAGCTGGAGGCAGAGGAAGAAAGGGTAGACTATGGACTCTCACAGCCCAGCATTGGTGCGGTACTTGCTCTAGCAAGGCTGTACCACCTCCCAAAACAGCACCGTTAACCAGGGACCAAGCATTCAGATACTTGAGTCTATAGGAGACGGTTTTCACTGCAACCACTACATCACCCATTTGACTAGACTAGCAAGCCAGGAAGCCCTGTGTGACAGAAATGTAGTTGAAAATGAATGGACCTATGATCTTGACCATCCTTCATAGCTTGGAAAGAAGTGATCACTGCAACTAACTTTTGGGAGAGATAATATTTATTTACCTGCTCAGTTCAGGAAGGATGGAGCTCGAGTTCCCTGACTAGTTTCCTGTGGTAGGATTTGACCTTGATCTTGTCCTTGTGCTGGGAAGTAAGCTCATAGGGCAGGCAAATTTGGTATTCTTTTTCTGCTTCATAGGAAATGTTCTTGAAGGGGTTTCATGTGCCCTTTTGGTTGTGATGGGGATGTGTGGACTTCATATGGATGTCGTTTTCTTCGGGTAGCACTTTTGAGGGTGGGTGTAACCTCTGTCTTGCATGGATGCCAGGCATGAAGAATATCTCTAGAATATTGAGAAAGAACAAGGCATTGTACACCAGTATCCAGGGGAGGGGTGATTTGATTATCACTTCTTGCCAGAATCACTGCACAGGTTAGCTCGTCAGTAAAGGTATTGGTTAGTTGGAAACAGTGCCTCATTGTGGAGAACCTGATACTCACCTCAACACCTCTAACCCTGCTATAATCCCTTCCTAAATGTGAGCACATAGGCCCCTAAGAACCACATCACCTCATTGGTGACTCTGATGTCTCCTTGCTGAAGAATAGAGAATACCACAGCTGATTTATTCTTCCCTTCCACAGTGTCACAGTCAAGGGGCTAGCATAAGCATCAAATCACTAGCAGGTGTATTCTGTGGACTGACATTCAGCATTGAGTCAGGGCAGGGAGCAAAGGTATGGCCTACCAGAGAACTATGTCCTAGTCAGTGATTTAAGGTCATATTCACCACCAAAGACATCCACATTCATCAGCAGATGTCTCTGGAGCCCCTGGACAGAACTCCCAGCAGATTGCTGCACTCTGTAAGCTTAGAGTTAACTACAGGGGCACTTTCATCAACAAGGCCAGCAGCAATAGACTTATAGGATGCGGATGGCATCCAGGCAAATGAAACCATAGTGAGGGCCATATAGGGGCAAAGCCATCCTTGGAAGAGAGAATTTCTAGGTAGACAAGGAAAGAAGTTGAGAGACATGTGGAGGGGAAGGTAGTTGGGGCAGATTAGGGATTTAGGATGAAGGAGTGCTAGCCTAGGGGCTTAGAGGGCTGGGGAACATAATAGGAGAGAGAAGATAAAGTGGGCAACTGGAATAGGGTAGAAAGGTGTAGATGGTAAGGATGCATGTGGGCTGGCTGTGCCACAGCCCCATAGGAAATGTGACTGATGAAGCTAGAGGCCACAGTGTCAGGAGGCTGGACTGCATATTTTCGAGATGTAGACAAGAAAGAAGATATCTGGAGGTCCGAGGTGAGCGACTGACAGGCAGCTCTTAGGATGCTCACTTCCAGGCACTGAGTTGCTAGTTGACCAACGGGACTACCACATCTTGACCATGTTTGTATTAGCTTGGGTACCAGGGAAGGTGAACCATGACTCTCCCTGGGTCTCTAGCTTGAGGCTGCCATACAAGGAGGTGTGCTGGGTGGGGGCCAGGCCCTGAAAAACAAGACCTACATAATATAGCACCTTGCTTCTCACCAAAGAACAAAAATTACTGACAATTACATGCAATTAGCAATTTTAAATTATTAATGATGGTAAAAGAATGTGTCTATTCAACAAGTAATTTGTCATAATTTTTAGTAATTGAAAGTAATTTCTCATGATTAAATCCCAATTTAGTGCATTTTCTGGGTGATGTCTTTATTCAAGAGGAGCCTCTGAGTTTTATTGCTGGCTGCTTTTCTCTTGGCACTTTGTTAGGTCCATTTTCTGGGGAAGACATTTGGGGAGAGCGACAGGGAAACAAAAAGGGGGCCTTCTGGCATGGGGGAAATGGATTCAGGGAGGGGCATAATGAATGACTGTCTCCTATCCTATCTTCTTCTCAGCCTGACAGTTTATTCCTGCCTTGAGCTACAATCTGTTAGAATGGGAGCCAGTAGGCTCTGGGGCCAATGTCCAGAGAACGACTCTCTAACAGGGTGTGTGCTGTCACCAGAGGGCACAGAACCTCACCATGGGGTTGCAAACGGGGCAGGTCTGTGGCTCTGTGTTCTCCACCCAACTTTCTTCCTGCCGAGGAACACTGCTCCTGAGGACCTCAAGCCTGTGAAATCTAAGAGTTAGTCTCACTGGAACACAGAGCAGGAGGGACTCAGAGATGCTAGTCAAAGGATGGATGATGATGAGGGAGAGTAAGCAAACAGAGACCAGAAGCAATGCCATGCAGGGGTGAGGGCAACCGTGAGCAGCAGCTTTTGGGCGTATGCTGCAGGATCCTTGGACATTTGAGTCCAGGAATCCTGACTCGCAGGAATCCAGAGTTCAGCAGTTCTGTCTTGAGCAAGGAAAGTGGTGTCCAGTCAAGAAGCAGCTGGTAGCTGGCTTTCTGTCTCCTCTGCTCCCTCAGGCCACTCTTCCTGGGCAAGGAGCTAGATCCAGAGACCCACAGAACCCTTCCCTACCCAGAACTACCCTATGCAGCTGGTGTGAGTGGGAAAAGCCACTGAAGGCCTTTGTGCTAGGAAGGGAGATTCACTCCTGATGTAGGGCTGCTCTCTTTGTATCAGAAAGTGAATATTCTAAGTAAATTCTTCAGGAAAGACATGGCCTGGGATTTTCTGGAGATGTGCCTGTTCCCTTGGAAATTAGTCACTTACTGATACATGCCCTGGGTCCTAAAGGAAACCTGAGAATGTCTGACCCATCTACATTTGCTTTCTGTGGATATGTTCAGCAGCAGCAGAGATTCGAGTTTGTATGCACGTGTTCACATCTGAGCAGGTATGGTCATGGCAACACCACCTGGGCAAAATAGGTGGTGTCCTGATTGTAGTATTCTCCTTAAAAGATTCTATGGCCATGTATGCCTGAGTCATGTCTTAACTCTGTCCCTGAAGATCGTTGCTGGCTGTGCCCTATAGGCTGGGCTTTTCTGCTTATCTTTTGGTCCTATGTGGTTCTGAATATTCTTCCTTACCTCATATAGGTCAGCTTACCCCATATAGGTCGGCATACCACACCGCAGGCCAGGGCCTCCGAGTGAAACAGTGGCTGTAGCTGCCAGCATGTCATGAGGCAAATGGTTAAGAGAAGGAAGGAGGCAAAGGACAGCCGGTTCTCTTTGTACACATTTAACCAGAGCAGAGGCGATGTTTGAAGACAAACGGTCAGTCTGTGCCATAAGCCTAGGAAAGAAGTGAAGAGTAAGCAAGCAGTAAGAACTCACCCAGGAGGAATCCCAGAGTGTTTGTCAACTCTGGGATTGGCGGAGCAATGGCACCTTCAATCATTCAGGTGATGCTGACAAAGGTGTCCCTTGCCCAGCCCTGCACAGGTTAAACAGGTGACATAGCCAGAGAACTGGAGGACCACCTTCAGCAAGAATGAGGCAGAAGCCGTGGGAGATGAGAGAGAGAGCTTTGGATAGAACAGGAGACACACCTTGGAGGTCAAGGTGGTACACACAGTGTGCAAGACCCAGTCTCGTGAGGCTTTTATTAAGGTGACCATGAAGTGTGTGTGTGTGTGTGTGTGTGTGTGTGTGTGTGTGTGTACGCAACACGAACCTGGGAACAAAACATCACTCTACATTTTTGTACCAGCTCAGGATCCTATTACCATCTCCATGCTCCAAAGCCAGTCTGAAACGGGCCTGTGAAAGCTGAGCCACTCGTACACGCTGCAGAGTTCTGATTTGTGAACCCAGAAGCAAGTCTCAGCAGACACCTGGCATTCTGCGTTCTGACTACAGGACTCTGAAAAGTATCTGTTGTTAAGGGCACAGTGTCTTATTATGTAGCAATCTGACACACTTGCACCTGTCAAGAGAGTTTACACTGAAATCTGACATGCTCAGGCTGAAAATGGCAGGTCACAGAGATGCGGGCCCACTCCCACCCCAGCTGAGCTGCCCGCAGCATTGAGAAGGATCTCAGCTCAAGTCCTAGTGATCTGTTTGGAACTGTCTGGGCTTTTCATCATGGTTGGCACCACTGCTGCTAGTCTGACTTCTTTGTGGTGGGTTTGTTTATTGCTGGACAATTTTGGCTCACTTACTCCAATAACTAGATGGGGTCTAATCAGCAGCTCAGAGCTGCTGCTCCATCAAGACCCCAGAAAGAAGGAACCATGTGCTATTTCTTTCAACAGTGCTCCAGAGAGGGCCAGAACTTTGATTCTCTGCAGCTGCACACAGTCCTTTTCACACCTTCCTCTCTGCCACCAGATGTTGATACCAACTAGGCATAAGGGGGCAGGAAGAGGCTGGTGAATCCAGTGGTCATGCAACCCACAAAAAGGGGCCTTTGCATAGCTCACACCCTGCCTTGTGAGGGATTAGGAACAATGTGGAAACCACCAACTTGTATTTCTTTTGCCTGGCCCTGTCATCTCCACCTGCTCCTCTGGCTGGTTTGAGACATTGTTTCTTTGGTCTTATCTTGTTGTCTTGAGACCTCTTGTAGCCAGTGTCTTCTGAGAGCCCATAGCTGAGGTCATCCTCCATGCCCTAACCAAGTCAGAAGTTGGCTCCCATCTTGCACAGTTCTCTGGGCCATCGCAGCTGGTCCTGCTGTGGCACCATATGACATCCGTTCTCTTTCCTCCCTGCCTAGGGACTTAGGGAACCCAATGTGAAGCACATGAAGGTATTTGATCAGGGTTTCTCACAGACCTCATGAGTGAGCAGAAAACCATCGGGCACACACAGAAGATGTCAGAAATGTCTTCTTGGGAGATGCCAGTGAGAGAGCAAGCCCCACAGGCCCCTGTTGTATGTTCAGAATACATGTATTATCAGGAAAAGGTGGACAACCCAATGGGAGGATGGATAAAGTCTACGCCACATGAGGAGGGTCACAACTGGGATTTCAAGTATGTGTAGCTACTTAACTACTGGGACCATGCACTTCCACCTCATGCAACGCTGCCAGCATGACATCCCAGTGGCTAAGATGCCCAGGTTGGCATGGTGGGGTTCTGTGCCAAACTTGCTCATCAGCTGTTTGTGCTGGCTTCTGCATCACCGTGGGGCCATCCACAAGTGGAGACTCAGGATAGCAGGCCGCATCTGGGAAGAACACAGTGGATAGCCGATGTGGGAGTTCCAACAAGCAGGCCCGGATGCAAGCTCGGAATTTCCTGTCATGATCAGCACCCCCAAAAATTAATACCAGATCACTCTGAGCCTCTCTTCATTGGCTGGTTTGTGGGGCAATGTGAGCACTTCTGCATCAGGCCCTAGCTGGGGAGCAATCACCCTGAGGTAAGAGCTGGGCTCCTTTCCAGAGAGGCATATTTGGAGACAGAAACTGTTCCTGGACCTTCCTTGGACCCTGCTTTGCCTGTGGAAGTCATTTGGGTCTTCTTTCTTGCATACCAGGGGTCTTGATCCGCTATTTTAAGTAGCAGGGTAGGAGAAGGCAAAACCATTTTCCTTTCATGATACAAAACTGGAAAGAAGTGAAGTGGGCCTCTCAAAAACCGTGGATTAATATTGGCCCAGCAACTGCCTCAGGAACAATGTTCCTGGGATATTTTTGCATTTGGCTCTGTATGTGCTACTGAGGCTAAGAAGGTGTCATTGATCCATCGGAAAGTCTCATTTATTATCAGCTGATTTGCTGTGACTACCTCTGAGATGCAGATATGGTCTTGGGTCTTAAGAGAACTCAAAAGCCTTGTACAATGAAGGTGGTACTGGCATTTCCTCAGATGTGATCTGGGGATTGCAGGCAACTTTGGCAAGGAGAAGAGGATTCTATATAGGAGAGATAGTCAAGGATTCCCAGCAGACAGCCTGAGCTCAGACTCTCAAGTGCAGACACGATCCAGAGATGAGAAAGTCTACCCAGGTGGTGATACTGATCTTTTCATTGTCATTGGGTGGTGCTCAGCCTTGAGCACCAAGAGTCACGTAAAGTTTACAGTTACTTAAAAAGTCAAAAACATTCCATTTGTCCCCAAATCACAGAAGAACAAAAGAGTACAGAAGGAAAGGAGAGAGTCACAGGTGCACAGACTGTGGTGTCAATCATTTCTGTCCAGGAGGCACAATTGGCACCAGCCCTGCTCCCTTTGGTGCTCAGCTTTTGTCCCCGTGGGCACTCCTCCTTTCAGTGGAAATACGAGTTATACAGCTCTCATACAGAATCCTGGTAAGCTCCAGGGCGGGGCTCACCCTGATCATGTTTTCACTTGCCTATGGCTGCTGGGAGGAGGACAGGGCAGGTGTTCTACTGTACTCCTAAGGTTGGTGTCCTGGACCCCATGGAGACAGTAACCACTTCTAGCCTGATCTTGTAACCTTCTCTGGGTACTGGTTCTTTGGCTGGGGGGCACTTTCCTAATTTGAAAGTCAAGCCATAGTAAGGCCTATATCTATATCTGCACCTCTTAAACTGGATCACTGAGGGTTGGTTGGCAGTGGAGCAGATATGTCATAGTGGCTGGGCTTGGAAGTCAGCCCAGTCATCGCCGCTGCAGCTCTTCTGCCCTTTAGCAGCAGAGATGTGCAAAATACCAGAGACAGAAGCAGGGGACAGGCACCAGCTGAGCTGGCCCAATTGGTCTGCAGGGCAGGTCCCCCTATGGCTGCTCTCCCAGCATCTTATTAATGGCGACCTTTAAATGATGCTGCCACTCTTCAGAGCAATATGATCTTGCTTTCCCTTTGTGTAGTCAATGAGTGACAGGTTTTCAATCTGGCATATGTGAACCATATCTTTCCCTGGTGTCACAGTGCCCTTGGCGTTATTAAGCTGTCATGGATTCAATCTTTTAAATCGGCAGACCCTTTGTCCAGCCTTGGCTGTTCTTGTGCCTTGCAGCTGTGTCCACACTGAAGCCACTTGTGCCAGGCTGCCTTTCAGGCCCTTCCTCAGCACCCTCACTAAGAGCTGCTCTTAGTCATTAACCTCAGCTTTGGGTGTCTTTTTTGTCAAGCACCACTTTAGGAGAGACACTATCCCAGGATGTGTGGATCGCAGCCTCAGTTCCCAGCTGGCTTTGGCTCAAGGGATGCAGTCCCTCAGTACTTTCTTCTTTAAGTCTTTAAAGAAAGAAATTGAAGAGGATACTTTCTTCTTTTTCATCTTCTTTTCTTACCTGGTTGAGCCTATCTCTGAGGAGAGTGGGAAGCAGCTGCCATAAGGATCAGAACTGCTCACTAAAGCCATACTGACTGCAGCTAGCATGGATGCCCTGAGGTTTCTTTGTGGAGTCACAGAGATGAACCCTGTGTGGGCTTGACTGGGCTCTGAGCCCATTTCAGTCAGTCCTAATGTCCCCAAATGGGTGTCCTGCCTGTCTGGGAATCTACTACAGTCCAGGACACACTTATCAAGGGGTTTCAGTAGAAACATGGGGGCTCTTAGGGATATATTTCCATTCAGTTGCTCTGTTTTTATTATTTAAATTATTAGAGTAATAAGTTATACCAAATGAGTGGGTAGAAGTGGGGGCTGTAGTTCCTACCTAGAAAACCTGGGCCACAGCCCAGCTGACGTGCCTGGGCTCTTACTAAAACAATCAGGGAGATGTAATCAAGTCTGTGCCTGGGCTTCTTACTATGTGCACCACAGGCTGTGCCAACCTCCCCCAATGTCCCCACCCAGGTTGTGCTAATAGAAGGAGCTGGGGCAATCAGGTCCTGCAAGTTTCCATTAAGAACATCCCACGTGAGACCCAGGCCTTTCTAGTGCATCTCATAGCATCCCTGGAGTAGACTGCTCTGCCCAGTTTGAGCCCTGTATGTCACTAGATCCTGGTTGCTCTCCTCCCAACCACTCCCCAGTGGCAGAGGTTACCGCAGGAGCTCATACCAGCTCTCTATCACCACCACCTTTCTTCCCGGGGCCCCAGGCTGAGACACCCAAGAATATACACATTTGCTGCTGGGAGAGACCCAGGGTGCCTCCATGCCTAATGGCACCAGGAAGCTGACTGTCCAAGTTAGGACCTCTGTGGTACAGGCAAGCAGAGGATTTCTACTCTCTTCTCCTTCAGAACTGTTTCCAAAGTTTAGCGAGGGCAGAGGCTGAGATGCTTCTGTTTACACTGCACAGAAGGCATAGGCGCTCTAGCCTGGCACACTCTCACTTGTTGCCAGTGGAGAAGCTAGCCAGAGACCTGCACTCCTTCCCAGCCCCCAGTGCTTTGGCGAGAGGGAGAGGATGCTTCTCTACTCCACACACTCTGATTCTGTGTTCTGTGGTCTCAACCCAAAGGCATTGGATTAGCTTGACCTGCAGCTGAGCTTTTATTTGCTCCTTTGCTGATGCCCCACTCGTTAATTTCTGTCCATAAGTTTCCCCAGCCATTATCCTGTGCACATACATATTGCTACATGACTTCAGTGGCCAGGGTCCAGGACTACCTCTGCCAGCTGCATTTGATGGGTTGATTATGGCCTTGGGGATGAGGAAGTATGAGTTTCTTGAGTATGCCCTGAGCATCTGGGGATTGCCCATGGTCTGAAAGGTAATGCTTCTCACAGGAGGAGCCAAGTGGAGTATAGATACCGTTCCTAAGAGAAACCCCACTGAGAGGCCATGGCCCTGATTCCTAAGCAAGCTATTCTGGGCCTGCTTACATAGTATAGGCAGAAGTTTCTGCCCTACCAGTAGCTCTGAAGTAAACACACTGAGGCTTATAATTAATTGTGAATGTTTGACTGATAGCTCAGGCTTGTTACTAGCTAACTCTTACATTTTAAACAAACCTGTATTTCTTATCTATACTCTGCCACGTGGCTCATGGCTTTTTACCTCATTTTCTACACATTTTGCTTTCTCTGTATCTGCTGGCATCTCCTCTGACTCTGCTCTTCTTCTTCCCCGAATTCTTGTAGTCTGGTTTTCCTGCCTAATCTTTTCTTGCCCAGCTATAGATCAGTCAGCTCTTTATTCCTCTCTCTCTCTCTTTATTGTTTTTCAAGAAAGGGTTTCTTCATGTAGTTTTGTAGCATGTCCTGAAACTTGCTCTGTAGACCAGGCTGGCCTCGAACTCACAGAGTACTGGCATTAGAGGTGTGCCCCACCACTACCTGGCTTAGCTGTGGTCCAGCTAATCCAACAATGACTGGCTATGGACAAAGGTCCAAGAACCAAGGAGTTCTTCAATCCATGATGGTTGATGTCTCAGCTGGTCTTCAGGATACACTGGAATCCCAAAGAAGTAGGCTCTAATGCCAGTGAAGAAATGGACTTGCTAGCGAGGGTGAGAGCGAGCAGGCAAAGAGAGAGGCTTCCTTCTTTTATCTTCTTTATATGGGTTGCCCACAAAAGGTATTGTCCAGATTGAAGGTGAATCTTCCTACTTCAAAAGATCTGCTTTAAAGGTTTATCTTTCCACCTCAAAGATGTAGATTAGAAGTGGGTCTTCTCATTTCAAATGATTTCATCAAGGAAAACATCCCTCACAGATGTGTCCAGTCATTTGGGTTTTAGTTAATTCCAGATGTAGTGAAATTAACAACCAAGAATAGGCATTAAAAGTTCATGCCTTGTCAACTTGACACACAACCATATCTCTTTATGTTATACTCAATTTCCAAATTAAAACAATAACAAGGTCACAATTATGCCTAACATGACTTAATAATCCCTCCTAAAACTGCATTTCAAATTTTGAATAGGTGGCAATGTCCCTTAAGGAACTTTTAGTATCTCAAATTTAAATAACCACTGATATTCTCTTAATTGATGTTACATTAAGTGATAAAGAAATACATGAAAGAAAACACAAGTAATTGAACAAATGTCTTCTTAACAAAGTAAAACAGAAACATTAATGTCAACTATAATCCTTAATTCTACAACTTGGTCACATGCCTTAGCTGGTGTTTATAACTATCTTTCTCTTCAACCCTTTCTGTATCTCATCACCCTTGGCAGTTCCTGACTCTTTTCCTGCAGGAGTGACCCATATCTTCATTCCTGAAGGGTCTGTGCCCTTTGTCTTCTTGCCTTGATTAGGCGGTTATAGTTTCCCATTGACTTAATCACAGGACATGATAGCACCAAGTGATGCCCTAAAGGATCTCCCGCACTCCAGACATATTCTTTCTTGCCTCCATTGTGGAGAAGCAATCCAATTTCCCATGGTAATCTGGATCTATCACCCCTCCAGACACTACTATTCTTTTTTTAGCCTCTTGACTTAAGGCAGTGGTTCTCAACCCTCCTAATCCTTCCATCCATTTGTTGCCACTTTATAACTGTGATTTTTGTTGCTGTTATAAATCATAATGTAAATATCTGATATGCAGACTATCTAATTCAAGACTCCTGTGAAAGGATTGTTTGACCTCCAAAGGGGTCATGACCCACAAGTTGGGAACCACTGACTCAAGCTTAAGGGCACCAGAAGCCCAAAGTAACCAGAGGGAAGTCTGAGCTTCCAGTTCAATGGAATGTTTGCGGTGGCTCATGGCAGGAGTGTACCCCTCTGCAACTAAAACTTGTAGGCCAGGAGAAGTTAGGGTTGTAGGAACAGGAAGAAAAACTTTCCTAGTGGGTCACTATGGGTGATAGTTGATTTTGGGAGAAACCATATCATACTGGATCCTGATTCATAGCATATACCACCTTCTGGAGAAACCCTACCCTAAACCTCCAGGTTGCTGTCACTTAATTGGCCCTGTAACTTTGTCTTCAAAAGGCCATTCCATCTTTCTATCAGATGAACTGCTTCAGGGTGGTGGAGAACATGGTAAGACCAGTGGACTCCATGATCATGGGCCCACGGTTGCACTTCTCTGGCTGTGAAGTCAGTTCCTTGGTCGGAAATAATGCTGTGTGGAGTACCATGATCGTGGATAAGGTATTCTGAGTCTGGGGGAAATAACACAGGATGAGTTCAAGAAACCACTAGACCTACTGTGAGTCAGATTTGAACCAAAATTCCATTGATCACCAATCACCTGATCTCTATAAGCCCCTACTTTAACTAGAGGGCCACAGTGTTTCTTGGGATTTCCCGGAATCAGTGTCAATTCAGAATTTGTACTCTATATATGTAAAAGACTCCAGAAAGTCTGGAGTTTCCTTTACCCATTGCACAGTTACTTTTGTAAAAGGCCGATGGTCCTCTCGGAGTAGGAAAGGCTAACAGTAGAACTTTAGGTATTTTATCAAGGGATTCACCATTTCTGAGAGGGACATATTATTCAGGCATCAAAACTTCAGAGTGGTACACTGCCTCTTGTCACTTAGTGATCTTTTATGTCAGAGATCTCCAAAAGCCCAGGTGTGACAGGGTGGTAAAACTAACCAGAGCTTCTCTAGTCACCAGCTCCTGTCTGACTTGAGAAGAGGCTACCATGCCCAAGCTTTAGCAAGATCATCAGCATGTATAGGCACATGAGGGGACCAGGAATGATGAACCCACAGGACAGAAGGTAGCTGTACCTAATCAGACTATGAGATGGTGTTGTGTGGTGTTAGGTCATTGAGCTTCATCTGAGGAGCAATGGTAGTACACTCCTCATCAGATACATGCTTTCAGTCTTAATTAGTACTAGTTAAATTGACATAAACCTAACTTATTTGGGAAAAAGGAAACTCTGTCAGATTAATCTGTAGGCAAGTTTTTCTTAATTAAAGATTAATGTGGGAGGGCCTATCTTATTGTAGGTAGAGACTACCTGTTCAGGTAGTCCTAGGCTATACAAGAAAGGAAGCTGAACAAGTCATGGGAAGCAAGCCAGTAAACTGTTCTTCCATTGCTTTATTTTATTTTTTTTTAAAAGAAAACAAGCTATCTTTTTTCATTATACATACCAATCTCAGTTCCCACTCCCTTTCCTCCTCCCATCCCTCCCACCATACCCCCCGTACCACCCACCATCCACTCCTCAGAGAGGGTAAGGCACTTATCTAGGCTGAGCAAGGTATCCATCCAAAGAGAATGGGTTCCCAAAAAAACAGTACAAGCAGTAGGGATAAATCCTGGTGCCACTGCCAGTGGCCCTGCAGCCACACAACTGTCATGCACATTCAGAGGGTCTAGTTTGGTCCTAAGCTCGTTCCTTCCCAGACTGGCTGGAGTTGGGAAGATCCCATTAGTTCAGGTAGATTGTTTCAGTGGGTGTCCCCGTCATGGTCTTGACCTCTTTGCTCATATTCTCTTTCCTCCCACTCTTCACCTGGACTTTGGAAGCTTAGCCCAGTGATCCGCTGTTTGTCTCTGCTTCTGTTTCCATCTGTTGTTGGATGGAGGTTCTATGATGACTTTTAGGATATTCATCAATCTGACTACAGGGCAAGGCTAGTTTGAGCACCCTCTCCTCTGTTGCTTAGGGTCTAAGCTGGGATCATCCTTGTGGATTTCTGGGCATTTCTCTAGTGTGAGGTTTCTTGGCAGCCCAAAAGTGGCTCCCTCAATCAAAATATCTCTTTCCTTGCTCTCATCTTTGTCCATCCTCCATCTCGGCTGAAGTTCTCCTCCCGCCACTGCTTCTCCCCTCCTTTTCCCCCACACCCATGCTCCCAATTTTGTCAGAAGATCTTGTCTATTTCTCCTTCCTAGGTGGATCTATATGTTTTTCTTAGGGTTCACCTTGTTACTTAGCTTCCGTAGGGCCATGGCCTATAGGCTTTACAACTAGTATCCACTTAAGAGTGAGTGCATGCCATGTTCAACTTGCTGGGTCTGGGTTATCTCACTCAGAATATTTTTTTCTAGTTCTGTCTATTTGCATGCAAATTTCAAGATGTCATTGTTTTTTCCCCCACTGATTAGTACTCATTGTATAAATGTATCATATTTTCTTGAACCATTCTTCAGCTGAGGATCATCTAGGTTGTTTCCAGTTTCTGGCTATTGCAAATAATGCTGCCATGAAGACAGTTGAGTAAATGTCCTTGTAGTATATGACTGAGCGTCCTTTGGGCATATGCCCAAGAGTGTCATTGCTGGGTCCTGAGGTAGATTGATTCCCAATTTTCTCTAAAACACCATACTGATTTTCAAAGTTGTTGTACAAGTTTGCATTCCCACCAGCAATGGAGTTGTGTTCCCCTTACTCCACATACTCGGAGCATAAGCTGTCTTTGGTATTTTTGATCTTAGTCATTCTGAATGTGTAAGATGGAATCTTAGAGTCATTTTGATTTGCATTTCGTGATGGATAATGATGTTGAACATTTTCTTAAGTGTCTTTTGGCCATTGAGATTCTTCTGTTGAGAATTCCCTGTTTAGTTCTGTACCCCATTTTTAACTGGATTATTTGTAATTTTGATGTCTAATTTCTTGAGTTCTTTATATACCTTGGAGATAAGTCCTCTGACTGATGTGGGGTTGGTGAAGATCTTTTCCCTTTCAATAGGCTGCCTTTTTGTTTTATTAACTGTGTCCTTTGCTTTACAAAAGGTTCTTTTTCAGGAGGTCCCATTTTTTTATTGTTGCTCTCAGTATCTGTGGTACTGGGGTTATATTTTCTAGAATGTTCCCCAGCAACTCAGCAATTGCCGGGACCTCTGGCAAATAGGGCAGTGGCAGAGCCAGTCCCTGGGGCTGAGCGGGATAGTAAATGTTGCCTCCCCCGGCCACTGGAGACAGACACACTGAGTCAGAGTCTTGACGAAGCAGGATCTCATTTAACTGTATTAGGCAGGAACTTAAATAGGGTTGTGATGGGGGTGGGAGTATTGGGATTGGGTGAGGTGGAGTAAGGAATAAAGGCCAATAATATTCTGCCACATTAGCAGTGGCTGGGCAGAGGTGGGTTTAGGTAGGGCTGTGTTGAGTCACTCACATGCAGAAGTCATGGCCAAAGACAGGTCTCCAAACTCGAGTTAGGCTCAGGAAGTTATACTGGGCCTCACGCCCAGGGCCTCATAAGGCCCAACAAGTAGTCTGCCTTAACTTTTGCTTTGCTAACAAAATGGATGTGTCTAGACAGAATGCAAGACTAGAAATGTCAGTCATTCCTTATCTTGTGAAGAGAGGTGATGCCTCTCTATCGCAGCTGTGCCCAGGTGTGTTGGTAGGCAGCAGTAGGTGATGCCTCTCTATCACAGCTGTGCCCAGGTGTGTTGGTAGGCAGCAGTAGGTGATGCCTCTCTATCACAGCTGTGCCCAGGTGTGTTGGTAGGCAGCAGTACTGAGGGTGAAGAGCCTGCAGGTGCATCAGCATGTCTGTCTTAGCCTGGGAAGGTTATAGGCACATCAGACCTGAGTGCATTTTAGGATGGTTCTGTTCTTCTGTCCACTTGTTCTCTATCCCTTCCCCTGTGGGAACATTGAGCACCTTGTTACCGAAGGTATACCAGTTTTTATTACAATGCTGTTTATATTCTTTAGGCTTCCCCTAGAGCAGAAGGGTGGGTAAACCGACACCCTGGCAAGGAAATGGGCAAGGTGCCTTCCAGAAAAGGTGAAGCCCTTTGAGAGTGGGTAAAGCCTTCTGGCAAGGGTGGTGGTGAGGATCTTTAGTAGGTCCTTCCAGAGCAGTGTGCATGGCTTCCTGTCTAGGGCTCCTGTCTCAGGTGTAGATGTGGAAGGAACTTCATTATTATGTACCCATATCCTACCGAGTCCTATAGTGTATTGCTCTGTGAGGGGTCGGAGGTCAGTATGAAGGAAAGATCACCCAGAGAAAGCAGGACCTCAGGCTCCTGGGCTCCTACTCAGCTCTCCATGGTTTTACCCGAATATCTCTTGGTTTCAGATTTTAGAAATGAGATCAGCCTAGATAGAGCCTAGATAGAACACTTGCATATTTATTTTATTTTCCCCCGGGGTTAGTGATCCAAAAGTATTTTAAAAAGTGGTTGCAAATCTAGGTTGGCTTAGTATGTATAACCCACCTCCTGTGCCCCACTGGCTCTAGCTCCTGGCTACATGACAAGGGTTTGAGGAACATTGGACCAAGTCTACTTTTCTCTAGCTTTATCCCAGGAGTGCAGGACAACCAGGACAACCAGCTGTGCCTCCCTAACCATAATGGTATATTCCCTCTCACCTCTCCCCTGCTGCAGGAGCCCTGTTGCCCCAGGGTTGCTTATATTCTAGGTGATTTGGATTTGGGTTAAATGGTGGAGATGGCAGTTTTGCCCATTTTGCTGACTGCATTGCTGTAGGAACTTCTAGTATCTTGTTGTTCAGCCCGACTTAATGGTCTTTGTCTCTTCCTCGGTCTTAACACTCCCTGCTTGTCAGAAAGAATCCGTCTTGTTCTAGCAGCTGCCAGAAGCAGGCACTTGAGGCAGGCAGGTGGGGCCTCCTGTCAAGTTTGTGAAGCTTTGCAGAAACACATCTCTTGTTTGCTGTGGTAACCAGGGAAGAGCGAGCAGAGAGTGTCCCAGCCTCCAGCTTAGGAGTCCCCACGGAGCACACACCATCCAATAGCCCACAAATAATTTAGCAGCAAAGTTGGACTGCAATGAATGCAGACCTGATGTTTTTCACTGAGCTGTGTAAATAGTGACACCACTGTCTACCCAGAGGCATAGGAATGATTTTTCCCCCTCTAAGTAATTGGCATCGAGAGGTTTGGCAAGCAGCATGGCATGTACTGTTCCTGCTCTGATTCTCTGCAGCAGAGAGGATAAACCCAGAAACCTGTCAGACAAATGGCTCTCGGTGAGCACAAATCCCACCTGTGGCCAGCCCTAGGGATAAGCGCTAGGTACTGTGGTAATCCAGAGCCTCACTCAGGGAGACCACAGGAGGATCTTGGCTTTGGGCCTCTCATTTCCAGAGAGGTGAGGGTATAACATGGGAGGAGGCTGAAGGATGGCTGTGATTTGTCTTGTCCTGGCCATAAAATGCTCTCATGGCATGTATGTGTTCGTCAACTCTCCTGGGAGTCATCAAGTGCGTGTGGTCCTGGCCCCACCGGAGATTTCAAACAGAGAAACGGGTATTTCTGCCTTGTCTCTGGTTCCAAGCTTTTCAGTTTACAAACTTGCTTTACTTACTGCATGTTGGGCTCTGTGCTGTGAATGTCTGCCCTCCATGGACAATATGCTGATGTGAGGGGGAATGTCCATCAGGGAGAATGTAGTCCTTGAATCAGTTTGCCAGTGGGACCTAGGGTTCCTGTCTCAGGATCCCAGGAGAACATTTGGGTTCTTCATAATTTCCATGGGCTGTTATGGCTTTTCTCTCAAGGATGAGCATGGCAATTCCCTTGCTCCATGTAGTTTGTGGCTAGGTGGGTGCTACCCAGCCTGTACCTGCTTCACCGTCATCACCTCCTGAGTTCCATTTTATACTCTCCCACTCTCTGTGACACTCATAGCTAAGTTTAAAATGTGCCATTTACTGCCAATGATTTTGCATTTTTTCTTTTAGAAAACTTTCACACACTAATTTTAAGAACAAGTGATTTATTGGTTCTGCTCTAGCAGATGGCAGAGCTGTTACAAACGTCTTCCATGACAGCACAGTTAGAAAAGCAAGCTGATAACTGCTTGAAATGAGAGTGCTCAACACTGGGTGTGTCTATCTGAGGGGGTTTGGGGAGGGGAATTAGGAGACTCTGGCTTGAAGTTCTGCATAGGAAGCTTACACCTTATTAAATTATTGTTCTTTCTATAACCTGTATTTTCTTCGTGCTGGTATATGCACATGTGTGTTCATCTGTGCATTTGTAGTGTGTGCAAACATGGGCTACTCCCTTTGTTGGTGTATGCACATGTGTGTTCATTTGTGCATTTGTAGTGTGTGCAAACATGGGCTACTCTCTTTGTTGGTGTATGCACATGCGTGTTCATTTGTGCACTTGCATGATGTGTGCAAACATGGGCTACTCTCTGTGCTACTGTATGCACATGCGTGTTCATTTGTGCACCTGTCTGATATGCAAGCATGGGTACATATGATATGGTATATTTGCATGTTTATGTTCTCTTGTTTGTTCATTTCAAAACTGTTTTAAAATTTTTAAGTTCATTGCAAACACTAAAATTTTGGATTCTAGAAAAAGTCTCTTCCTGGCTGTAGAGAGAGAAACTAGCTCTCAGTTTAGTTTTTCCATCAGCCCTTGTTGTCCCTGGGTAGCTGCAGGCATGCTGCTGCTGCCTCTGCCCTGCAGGCTCTCCTCAGGAATCTGGCAGCTGTCTTGAAGGAATGTCAGGAGAAAGTGGGCATGTTATATGGCAGGGCCAGGATCAGGGTCTCTGCTGGTAAGAGCAGTACTTGTGCCTCTTAGTGTGAAGTCAAGGGGCTAGCTCCTCATGCTGTCCCTGCTCTCCTGGAATTTAAGTGGGACCCTTGTTTTACAATTCTGTTTCAAAGTCTGCTAAGGTCTGACTTGTTTTCTTCTATCTTGGAAATCCCCAGTTCTGTGTCGCCAGAAGCAGAGTGCTGTTATCTTCTTAAGCATGACTTTGTCACTGCATTGGCTGTCATGGTTATGGTGACACCAGCACTCCCCTTTCCTGGCCCTTGGATGTGCAGTGTGGGGCTAGAAGAAGGGAACAGTGGTACCTTCTCCTCAGGCTGGGTCCCAGCTCTTCTCCTTGCTAGTGTTGTACCTGAACAGGCTGCCTCAGTTTCCTCTTCTGGAGAGAGAGGTCCCAGAAGGCCCCCTTCCTCATTGCTGTGAGGCAGTGTCTTCCTTTCCTCCTGCTTGGTGATCCTTCCACAGAGGAGAGCCCCACTGTGTGTGGAACACCTCCTTCCAAGTACATCCCTCTCCCAAGCTGTTGACTCTGCTGCCAGCTGCCTGAATTGTGCCTTCCCTCCCATGCCGGGTAGTGCATGACCAGAACCTTTCTACCCAGGCTGATAAGCGGGAGGAGGATGTTCAGTCTGCACATTGACATGTTTGGAGTCACCTAGGGACTAAGAACTCTTGCTCTGGACACCGGAGAACCCTACCACTCACTGATACCTACTTCTCCTAGCCCATCATTTTTGCTTCTAGAAATGTTTCCCTGTTTCTCAAGCATTCACTTTTGGACTATTGTCACTAAATTTGCTGTTCTTTATCCCATGTCGGGACTCACTAGCACTCAGGAGGTAGCCTTAGTTATTAACTCAATTGGTGTTGAATTACCAACACAACCATACTATTTTGGTTTTTGAGAGCCTTTGGGTCAATCTTTTCCGAAGTTCAAAGGCAAAAAGTGTATTCTTTAGAATGTAGGTGGTCCTACTTTGAAAAGTTCTGTGACTGAGAACAATCACATTGTGTGGAAAGAGCATTTGTTTTTTTAATTTTTAAATTTTATTTATTTTACTTCCCAACTGCAGTTTCCCTTCCCTCCTTCCCTCCCAGTTTCTCTGCCACCTTCTTTCTGTTCCCCAATCTACTCCTCCTTTATTTCTATTCAGAGGAGGACAGGCCTCCCATGGACATCAACAAAACATGGCACATCAAGTTGCAGTAAAACTAAGTATCTCCCTCTCACCAACGGACAGATCATCTAGACTAAACAGAGAAATATGGAGATAACAGACATTATGACCTGAATGAATCTAACAGATAGCTACAGAATGTTTCACCCAAATGCAATAGAATGGACTTTCTTCTCAGCACCCCATGAAACATTCTCTGAAAAGATCATTCTTGCTTGCTCACTTCCTCAGACTTCCTTTGTTGCACTTCAGATGTCCCTCAGTCTCGTCAAAGGACTGTTCTTCCTGGAGACAACACATTTGTCAGAATGGGAGGCCATCAAAACATTGTGTATTCAATGATAGAGACACTGATATGTGGAGCAGGGATGAAGTCCATAATGAATGTGTATCATTGACAAGAGAATGACCATGTCAAAAATGCCAATGCCTCAGACCCAAGGAGGTAGCAAGGCTTCCCATGGTCCAAACTTGGATGTTTACAGAGTGTGGTGCAGAAAGTTTTCTGCCTCAGGAGGACTGCAGTATGATACTGCTCTGTAGGTGGACACTGCTGGTTCGTATCCCAGCCTCCCAGACCTGAATAATTACACAGAAACTATTTTAATTAAAAACACTCCTTGGACTATTAGCTTAGGCTTCTTATTAACTAACTCTTACATATTAAATTAACCCATTTCTACTATTCTGGGCATTGCCACAAGACTGCAGCTTACTAGGTAAAGTTCCAGCCCCTTGTTTCCTTTGGCAACTACATGGCATCTCCTTGACTCGTTAAAGACTTTACTTTTTAAAATAACTATCTATACTCTTTTTCTTCTTTCTTCCAAGACTACATCCATTTTAAATACACTGTGACCCATTTATAGGCCTTTTTAAAAATCTGAATCTGTCTTTATTATGTATCTGTAATAATTTTCTAACTAGAAGTACCTTTTTTTAAAAAAAATATTAAGCAGGTCTGACTAGGACCAACTCTGCAGCCCTGTCTGCTTGCTCTGCCCCTTCAACATGACAGACGTATGTTCACCATCTCTGCGAGTCATGCATACAGTTCCAACTCCAGAGACTCAGTGTGTCCATGTTGCACCATTAAGCAATTTGTAATACACTGCTCACAGACCCTGTTTAAGTGCAGGACATCCTGAAAGAGTTCATGCTACCAGCATGAATCAAGAAGCTTCCATTTTTTTAAAAGAAGATGCACAGTTTTTTCCTCCTAATTCTGAGTCAGGAAGCCTTCCTTTATTGGAACTGCACAACTGCTCACTACCAGCAAACAAAATCTTTCTGAAAAAAAATGCAGCTACCAAGAAGCTATGCTTAACTCTGTTCTTTTGTGTCTAGAATTCCTTCCAAAGCTTTCTCAGTTTTATGTCTATGTAGTTGTCCCACATTGGCATGGCATTTTGTTGGAGGAGACTGCTCGCTCATTTTCTGGCCAGTTAGACCTGAATAAACACACAGAAACTATAATAATCACAACACTTCCCAGCCAATAGCTTAGGCATATTTTTAGCTAGCTCCTACATTTTAAATTAATCCATTTCTATTATTTTATATTTTACCACAAGGTTCATGGTTTACTGGTAAGGTTCTGGGGTGTCTGCCACCTGTGGCAGCTACATGGCATCTCTTTGACTCCACCTACTCTCTCTAAATATCTCTGTTCAGATCTCCTACCTGGCTTTGCTCTACTAAGCCATTGGCTGAAACAGATTCCTTAATAACCAATGGTAATAAAGCATATTCATAGCATACAGAGGGGAATCACACATCACTGTTCTCCTACAGTGACCTGCCCCCAAGATTAACTAATTCACCTCCTTGATCAGTAGTACATTATAAATCTGCTTCTTCATTCAGCTATGTATAATAAGCTAGTCTCCTCATTTAGCTGTATATAATGAATGCATTGATTTTTTTTTTGGACTACTTGTACATCTCCATTAGAGCTCATGGACCATCCCATGCCAGCTCTTCTGTACCTGAGTCCTTTCTTTATTCCATGTTGCACCAGTCAGGTCAATCCCAAAGCCATGAGGTGGTACTGGTCAAAGGACTTGCTGTTGATCTCTTTGACAATTCCCAGTATAGACTGAGATCAGGACATTCCCAGATCAAACCTCTGAAAAGATCTATGGATGAGGTCTGTCATCTAGGTCTTTTTCTGTCCCTCAGTGTGGGAATGCTTCAGGATCATGAGGAATCCTCCCTTGTGCTGTGCTGCTCTGTGTTCTTTCTTTAAATGTTGATTTAAATTCAATTTATACTTTCCATGTGTGCTCCAAATCTTTGGAAAAATGTGTATCTAAGTAATCTATCCACGAATCAATCACATGGAATGTCCAGTCTCACCAATCCTTAGCATCCCACAACCCTGAGTCATCTGAAGCATGACTTGATGTGATGGATGGAGCAGTATCTTCTGATACTCACCCATGCCAATCACCCTTGTTTGTACCCCTACAACTGGAACCATCAGAAAAGAGTTTCTTTGCAGCTAAGGTTTGCTAGGCATGATTTCATCAGCCTATGTTCACAGGTGGGTACAGCTGTGACACCAGACATGAAAGATGACAAATCACCAAGCAGAAAGGACGCACTAGGCTCTGGCTTTGATCACTAGCCTCAAGCCTGCTATTTTCACAGTCATCCCATTGGTCCACATGGCCACCTCAGCAGATATATCTAAACTTGGAGAAAGGTGCTAGGCGAGTAGATACAGTTCATATAGACCAATGGAAGTGAATGTGGACACTCAGTATGGAGGACTAAGTAGCTAGTCAGTTGACAAAGGGAAGTTATCTTGGCCTCTTGGAAGTTTGTTGATATCATCCTTCCCTAGGATGTATATTCATTGGGGTCATCCATCTCCCATAGCAGGGATTATTGTGGTGGTTCCATTCTCATTAAGGAATTCTTTTTAGTAATCTACACCACATTGGGGCAGTTCTACTCTCACAGGAAGTTTTGTTCTGTTCCTACGGCAGCTCAAATGAAGAATCCTTAACTTGACCATGGCCAGAAGCCACTTCCAATGGCCTAATAGCCTCACTCCACACGATATGGGTTCCAAATCAGATTACCAGTCATCATACTGTAGCATAGATATACAGGCAGGTTGTTAAGTGCAAGCCCAGGCTAGGAACCATGTGATGTGCTCATCTCTGCCAAGGAAGGCTCTTTCTGGCTTGCTCTTCCAAGCATTTTCATTAACTCAGTTTTAAAGGTTCTTTCATGTCACTTTAGGTTCAGATATATTCAAAGGCCCCACTCCTGGTGATAATTTTATGTTATTTGTTTGTTTTTGTTGTTGTTGTTACTATAAGAAAACACCTGAGACAATTATGTCACAAAGAGAAATGTGTTTTGGCTCATGGTTTTAGAGGTTACAGTCCACAGCTTTGTGGACTAGTTTCTCTTAGGCCTTTGACGTTGCCAGATGATAATGGCAGGATGTGACAGAGAAAACTGCTCCTTGCAAGCTTTGTAGCATATGTTTCTTAACTCGCCATAGCTTCCCAGATGTTCACCCAGGCTGCAGCACATACTGGCTGTTCTTCCATCATTTCTTCATAGTATGGATATGGATATGCCACCAAGTGCTTAACCCCTCACTCACCAATGGCTGGCTAGTGTTTTCCTTTTGGGGCTATTACAATAAAGAGTATTAAATGTTCATATATAGGTTTTTGATTGAACATGCCTTCCTCTGTTTGGGATAAAAGCCAGAGACTATTGTTGGGTCACATAGTAAGTATGTGTTCATCTTATATTCCCACCAGAAAATTAACATGATTCATTTGTTCCACATCCTCCTCCGAATTCAATGCTGTCCCTGTTACTTGGCTGTTCTTGTGGGTGTGGAGTGACATCTCATTGTGGGTTTATTTTGCATGTTCCAATGGCCAATAATGTTGAGAATCTTTTCATGCGCTAACCCTCCATCTGTGGAGCCTCTGCCCTGAAATGTCTCCTCATGTCTCTTTTCCATTTTTTAATTGGATTGTTTTTAATGTTTAGTTTTGAGAACTTTGCCTCTTCCTCCAGACCCCAGTGCATGTGCTTTGTCTCCCCCTTGGCACTTGTCATTTTATCCTCTCAATAGCACTTTTGGCAGCTCTGATTTTGACAAAGTCCAATTGGTCCTAGGTCCCAAAGATGGTCTCCTTTCCTTCCTAGAAATGGTACAGCTTTAAACTTGTATGCCCTTGGGTCCGTTTTATATGCACATGAGTGAAGTCACTTTTTTCTGTGGATAACCAGTCACTTCAGCATGGCGTGTGGGAGAGGCAGCTTTTCCATCAGGACTTATTTTTGAAATTGTTTTGTCAACAATCATCTGGGCATGTTTGTACAGGTCTATCTTTCTGTTTCTCACTCTGTTTTGTTGATTTAGTTGTCTATTCCTCCATTCAACAGTTGGTATTATTATACTAATAAAATTGTATTTGGGATGCCCTATAGTGATTTATCTGGCTTTTCCCTCGCAATTTAAAGCTACTCTAGTTAATTTGTTATTCTATAAATTGTTCATATCAACAATGAATCATGCTATGGTTTGGACAGGGATTTTGTTAAGCTCTTGAGAATATCAGCATGAGGGTAACTTGTTTTAGTTGGAGCTTTAGGTCCATGGACATGGCACACTTCCTATTTCTCAGATATTTTAATGAATTTTTAGATATGAGTCTTGTGCATGTTCTCTTAGATTTAAACACAATTACATAATTTTTGAGTGACATGTAGTGATGGCTAGTTAGATAGACATGGACACACACACACACACACACACACACACACACACATATATATATATATATATATAAAGCTGTTGCAAGGGAGCGGGCCCACATGTTCTTCCTGGCCACCCAGCTAGCTTAGCCTTGAAATAACCACACAGAAACTGTATTAACTAAAACACTGCTTGGCCCATTAGCTCTAACTTCTTATTGACTAACTTACATCTCAGTTTAACCCATCTCCATTAATCTGTGTATTGCTTACGTGGCAGTGGCCTACCCAGAAAGATTCAGCATGTCTGTCTCTGGTGGCTCCCTCTGCTCTGCCTTTCTTCCTCCCAGCATTCAGTTCTGTCTTCTCCGCCTGCCGTATCAAGTAGGTCAGGGGAGTTTCTTTATTCATTAACCAATCAAAACAACACATGGACAGAAGTAACTGCTACAGCAGAAAGCAGTAGAGGATCCTGAGATAGAGGCGTCTTCTTCCCAGAAGGCATAGGGTGGGCATGTAAACAGGTCCATTATGGGAAAGGGGAGACGCCAGTGGCCCTATAAAATGCCTAAGCCAGTACCCAGTGGGGACTCCCAGCCTTAGGGGCTCTCCTATCCTGAAGGAATTAGTACTGTAACTCCTCACAAATTGGTCTTCAATCTTTCCTGGTTATTAAGTTCCTTATTCCAATGATGGAATGAACTCTGATATCTCCCTAGACAACTACCAGCGCTCCTGTTACAACAGGTGTTTTTGTGGTTTTGCTTTCAGTGTTTCTTGCTATTATTTATAAATAGGTTTGGAGGACCCTAGTGATTTCCAGGAGGAAGAACATGTCCTATGGAGATATGTACAGTTCATGCCTTTGCTTCTGGTTTGCACACCTCCCTGTTCCTTTATCTTGTCATATAGTGAGAGCTACAGTACACAGCACCATGTTAAACAAGAGAGTCATTTCTGATCTCCTTTATCCAGGGTCCTGAGATGCCAGACACTCAAGGTCATCAAAGGTCAACCTGAGACAATGGCTTTGAGTTCATTGTCTCATGCAATGAAGATTAAAGATGTGAACTCTTATGGGATTATGCAAAGTAGAAAAAAAGCTTTATTAAGAAGAATTACAGAAAAGTGAGAAATTAAGGATAAGTGAGGGAAACTCCCAAGAGTGAAAGGGTTTCCAAGCGTGGTGGAAAGCTCTGGGATTCCTTTTCTAGAGGCTTTTATAAGTCATGGCAGATACTGAACAAAGGCCAAGGAATTTTGAGATTGGTTAGGTCTTTGTGCTCTCATGATGCACAGAGGATCTACACCCTCTCTGAGCATCCCTTTGGCCTGAGGAGGAGATGACTATACTCTGCTCATGTCCTACCCAAAAGTCATGGCACTTCATTGTCTATCTCTGACTTGTGCTTTGTTAGCTGCTGATGTTGACCTGCTGTTTGTTAGTGTTTGTACCTCTGATCTGGCAGGTGTCTAAAGTCTCAGTCATTGGACCAAATCCTCTTTGTTCTCACAGCTACCAAGAAGTAGTTACATTTGTTTAGTTAACTCCTTGTCAGTGGGATGGTCTGGGTTATCTTTCCTAAACTAGGTGGAGATGTCATGTTAGAAGCCAACCTTACTTACAATTTAGTCTGTTACAATTAGTGGCTTCAGAAACTAGAATATAAGAAACATATGCCAGTGCCTTATATGTGTCCTTCAAGGACTTTGGGGGAGAGGAGCAGGGACCTTTCAATCCCTGGCCCAGAGTCCTGTTTTTCCTCCTGTCTGTCTAGTTGTCTTATCTCACACTCAATCATAGCTTATTCCCCTTCCTTGGTACCCCAGACACTGCCATTTTAACCTTTAATCTTCCAGCCTCTGCTTTCTCTGTAACATACGTGAACAATTTGCAGTTCAACATGGACCTTTCTTTCCCCTTACCATGTACAGAGAGTGCCAACTCTTTCAGTAGCACTTCTGTGGAGTTCTTAAGTGGACATAGGGTAAACTAGTAAATGTTCGTCTTTATACCCGTAGGTTAGCGCTGCCCTCAGAGAAGCTTTTCTTTATAGTGGGAAACAGTTTATGTAGAGATCCATTACTGGTCAGAGTGCCAAAGTAAATAATTTTGGAGTATTTGGCCCTAAATGGGACATCTATCGCACTCCTCCCAGGCTCAGAGAACATCACAGAAGAGAAGAAAAGGCCCAGAAGTTGGGGATGAGTACTGGAAAGAGTGTCTTCTTGACATGTCATGGCCATTGCTCTCTTCTTAATTTTTGCTGAACTTTACCTGCTGATATTATCAATGACATGTCTGTCCCACATTCATGGTGGAGATTGCTCTATAGGTGTCTTTTATTGTATTATTTTCACCTGCCTTTGTTATCAAAATAATATTAGCCATGAAATGAGTTTCTTCTTATTATATTTTCTGGGGGAACTCATGCATAACTCTTATTAATTCTTTAAGCATTTTATAGAGTTTATAGTGACACCATTTGGGTCTATATTTTTATTTTGGGGGAATTGTAATTCTGAGTTTAAGTTTATTTAAACAATTATGGAGATATTCAAAAATCCATTTAAAAATGGATGAATTGTGGCCATTTATGTTTTTGAGGAATTGGCTCCTCTCAATAGTATTAAGTTCATCCTAGTGGAGCTATTATTGGCTTATTTTACCATGATGTCTACAACATCATTGGCACATCTCAGTTCATTCATAATACATGCAATTTGCAATCTCTCTTTTTCTTTCTTTTTAAAAAAAATCTTGCTATAAGTCACACACTTTTTCTAATTTAAAATTCATTACTTTTGTCTATTTACTTTGAGTATATTTTATTTTTCTTTATGCCAATTCTTAGATTACTGATTGAAGAATTTTCTTCTTCCTCAATGTAAACATCTGTGGTACAATTTTTACTCTTTGAACTGACTTAACTGTGTATCATGAACTTGGATATGTTTTTACATTTTCATTTTATTTAGTGCAGTGCATTTCTCTCCTCGGATTGTCCTTCATCCATAGGTTCCTTATCCATATGTTTAACACCCAGTTTGGGATTTCCCCACTGTCATTCTGTTACTGACTGCTAGCTTGCCGCCAATGTGCTAAAGTCACAATAACTGATTCTGTTGTTCAGTTTTTGCCAGACTGCTCAGGAGATGGCCTGCTGTGGTATGTTTCCCACAGGGGATTGGAATGGGTGCATGTTCTGCCTTTGTTTGAGTAGTGTGATCCACAGGTGTTTATAAGTCACACCGTTGAGTGCATCAAAATTACTTGTTTTCTGTTTAGTTGTCTATCTAAGAAAAAGTCTAGCTAAGAAAGTGGTGTTGTATCTCACTACTGATATTGTAAATTTGCTTGTTCCTCCTTTTGAGATGTCATTTCTGCCTTGCATACTCTGCTGTTATGTTGCTTGGCATGTAGTTATTGAGGATTGAATTGCTGTCTTCTGTGGTCCAGTATGCATGCCCCTGCTTTGTCTCTTGTAATCTCTACTCTGCAGGTTCATTTATATGAAGTTAATATAGCCTAGGTTGCTTCCCGTTAATGCTTACAGGCTGTATTTTTATCCATGTACTTAATTTCACTCTTCCTTTATAATTACATTGGAAAATTTACACGGATACTATATACTTGAGTTTTTAAACATTTTCTTTGTTATAGTTGAACACACTGACATTGAGTATAATTATTGACATATTTAAGTTTAAATGTTGCCTTTCCCTGTCTCCTCTTCCTTTCTTCCAGTGCTGAGTTCAAACCCAGCGCCTTACACACATGCTAAGTAAGGGTTGCAGTACTTAACTTCACTCCTAGCTTGTTTTTCTAATTTTTGCTTATCTGCTTTTCTTTGCTTTCCTTGGATTACTTTACTGTATTTGGAAATTCATTTTACTGGTAGTGTTCTTGAGTGTATGTCTTCAATGCCCCCTTTCAGTGGTTTCTCGAGTTATTCCATTGCACGCGCATGACTTAGAGCACTTGTGGGTACCCTAGTTTCCCTTGTTTATGACCCTTGGCCTAACCACTCATTGATAACATAATTGCTAAGCATTTCCTCTGCCTGCCCTTAGGAGAATACGACTGTTATGGTGCGTGGTTCCACTTTCACACATGGGCATGGGAGAAGCTTGTGGGAGCTGTGTGTTTGTCCTTTCCTGATGCTCTGATTCCTTCTTGCATGACTTCCTTTATAATCTGAGCAGTTCACAGAGTGGGTCTTTTGAGTAGGTCTTCTGGTGGAAATTCTCCTTTTGCTTCATTTTAGAGCTTCTTCATTTACCCTTCATTCCTGGGGGTCCTTCCTACCTGTCTGATAGATTACTGGATGCTAGAGAGACATTGTCCCCTCATTCCAGAGGCATTTCCCTGGCTAGCTTATAGGTTCCTGGATGCTAGAGAGACATTTTCCCTCATTCCCATGGTTCTCCCTGCCTGGCTGAAGACTCAGGATGCTATGGAGAGGTCTCTTTACTCTCAGAATCTGAAAACATGCTGCTACCTTGTGGCTTACCTTCTGATGGCAAATCCTGCCATTTGAATCACCTTTCCTATGTAGGTAAGGGTATTTGGGGCAGCATCAAGACTTTTTCCTTACATGTCTTCAGAGATGTAGTGATCATGAGTTTTGGTAGAGGTAGGATCTGCTATGTTTGGGATGTGCTAGGATTTTTATTTTTTTAAATAAGAAATTTCTAGTCTCCAGGTTTCATCTCATCTTATATATACATATATACATACATAAATAATATTATCTCATCTTATATATACATATACACATACATATGTGTGTATATGTATATATAAGATTTTTTGTTTGTATTTATATGTATATATGTATGTATTGCATATGGGTACCTACCTGTAGAGACAAGACAAGGGCATTGGCTCCCTGAGCTGGAGTTGCAGTTGCTTGCGAGCCATCTGATATGGGTTCTGGGAACTGAACTCTGGTCCTCTAGTGGAACAGCAAATGCTCTTAACCACTTAGACAACTCTCCAGCCCCAGCTTCTTCAGATTTTAAGTCTACGTCTCTTGCCTAAATGGGGACACTTTCAGGCCTTGCTTCTGCAAGCAACTTTTTAGTCCTGCCTTATCTCTCCCCTCCTCGTGTCGCTTGTGGCATGGATGAGACACCTTTGGTTATGGTCCCAGAGATTCCTGGGCTCTGTCCATTATTTTCTCTGTGTTGCTGAGACTAGTGATAGTTCGTTGTTGCTTCTTTCCTTCCTGTTTTAAGAAGCACACCCATGGATCCAGTTGCTCATTGTCTTTGATTACAACCTTTGGTGCTGTTTCTCAGGAGCAATCTGTCTTTCTTTGTAAGAAGGGTCTCTTACTGGTGTGAAACTTGCCGAGTATGCTAGACCTGCTAGTGAGACCCAGGAGTCTGTTGTTTCTACCTCCGCAGCCCTGGGATTCCAAACATGTGCTATGTTCGCTTTTAAAATGTGAGTTCTGTAGATCAAACAGACCCTTGAGCATGCAAATCAAGCATTTTACCAACTGAGTCATCTTCTGAGCCCCGAAGATGCCATTTTTAATGAAAAATTTTTCATGCAAAATTCCTTTATGCTCTCAATTATTTGTTGCCTGATAAATATTAATAGTAAGACTGTCCTTGGGGAATAGCGTGTTTAAAGTATGCTTGTTTTCCAAACCTAAGACGCTAGCTGTTGGGCTAACATGGAAAACCTACTCTCCAGTGAGAATGCTCCTGGGATGGACCGAGAGGGGCTGGAAGCACACCTGCCAGAGGGCCTTCTTTCCGGCTGCCTGTCACCAAACACTGCAGGCTGAAGGGACTGGGCTACACTCCCTGCAGTGAGTTACCTTCCACAGAGAGCTGCTCTGGAGGAGCTAGGGCTGAGGCCAGAGTCATCCTGGTATTTTTACCACTGGGGCTCCTGGGACTTAGTAAGTGCCAGCCATTTGATTCCTGCCATCTGTAAGCTTTAAAAATTCACATTTGCATTTAAAAATGTTTAAATACATTCATGAAAACCACTTCTGTCTACTTTTTAATTTTATTTAGAGTGTATGCCCTGGGCTTCCGTATCATACTGGACACACATACACACACAGAAAAAGAGAGAAGTGTGCATGCATATGCATACACACAAATATCCACACATACCTACCCACGAAAACACATATAAATTCACATGCATGATCATACACATGTAAACACACATGCATACATATTCACATGTACATACACAGAGCTGTCCTGATCTGAAGGCTTTGTGACTTGTTTTTTGCACAGTGCATAAAAATATACCTCTGTAATTACGTGATGTTAGTGATTAGATAATTACGGATAATTGCATGGGGTAGCTCTAAGTGTGAAAGCGTTACCGTAAGATCTAAAATGTACAAATTGCATAATAATTATTCTTGGGAGTTATTTGGTAATTCTGAGCATAATTATCATGTGATCTACAATGCACATAATTAATGCACAATTGCATAGATTTTTGCCTTCATAACTGCTTCCCCCTTGTTATAAAGTTCTTTGTCACAACATTTGAGTGTAAATATAATGTAATTGGCTCTGAGATTTAGGATATTAAACCCACAGTAATTGCTTCACAGGAATGTAACCCTACCCAGCCAAATGCTGGGCTCTCACTCAGGATGGGTTAGGGAGAACAGTTGGTCTAGTGCGGTAGCAGAACCAGGTCAGAATGCAGTGTGTGTGCTGAGCGGGATGATATGATAGGTATGCTGGCAGCTCCATGCACAGTGTGGGTGGGGGCATCTTTGTTGAAGCTGAACCTAACGGGGTAGAAAAGGTCCATGTTCTGCATTTCACAAAAGTCTCTTTTGTTTATGTTTTCTTTGTCTGTCAGCCACACCTGGCACCCACTGCACCTACTTTTAAATCAATAGAGCAAAGCACTGATTGTCATGTGGATCTCAAAGTTTAAGAAAGCTAGAGAAATTCTTAACCAAACCCCACAAGGCCCTGTGATTTGCTGGAAGAACGGAGACCAGGAGGAGTCTAATGTAAAGGTTTAGCCACATTTGCAAATTTGTGCCTCAGTTTATACTCCTTTCTCCACAGGTTTCACGTGGCAAGATGACTACACCCAGCATGTGATGGCCGAGGAGCTTGCAAACCTCCCCAAGGCCTACCCATGGCACAGAGTTGCTTCCAGCCCAGCCAGGTATGTGCAGGCATGACTTGCCTCTTCTTGCTCCCAGGCACAGCCATATCTTTAAGTTTGGTTGTTTACAGCATAGCAAAGCAATCACCATCTTTTGGGTATAAAATAGATATCTGCACAGGAATTCTCTGCATGGGAAAGCTGCACTAAAGTAACCTTGCAATGTGGAACACTGGACACAGAAGCATGAGGAGTCTTTCCTCTACTTGTGTGTGAGATTGTCAAAAGAACCCTGCATCTTCAGAGCCTTACTCTAACAAGGTGAGGTCAGAATTCTGGTTTATTCCTAGGAAATTGTGTTTATAAAAATGCAGTGATCAGGATTAATCCAGAAAGTCCTGGCTTTGCTCTCCTACAGCACAGAAGCCCATATCACGCAACATTTGTGCTGTGCCATCTCATTTCCCTTCACTTCCTGGCAGTCCCACTTCCTATAGCTCATGAAATGAGAAAGAGGGGTTTGAAACGTTGCTCATAGAGAAGCCACTGCAAGAATAAACCTGGACCAGTATGCAATATTTTGAGATAAAAACCAAAACAACCCCCCCCAAAAACCACAACAACACAGGACCTTTCCCAAAGGCTTAGTTTGCAAGGTCCATTTTTTTCCCCAAGCAACAGAATACTCTTGAACTACAGTTCCATGTAGAATAAATCCTTGTAACACAAAATGTGACTATCTGCTTTTATGACCTTTATGCATTTAATGGGTCAGGATCCCACATCATCTTGAAGGCCATTTCAAGTCTAGTGGGACCAAGGGAGTAAGAACAGGCAAAAAATGGGCAGTTGGGTAGTACAGTAAGTCTATGTGGTGTGAATGGAGTCTCTGTGTTTCACAAAGAATGAGCTAATATTCTTGGGAACACTATAAAGAGACTGATATGTATGATATATGCATATATGTATATATATGTATACATATGTTTTTAACCAAGTTTCATATTTAAGAACTTGTTATATATTTATGGAAATTAGCATAGATTATATAAAAGTTTATTGTGCAGATAGTTACATTAATGTGTGTACATATATATGTATAATAAATTACAAATATATGTTGACATGCTAGGTGCCTAGACACCTGTCCTTGTGCTTACTTCATTAGAAAGAAAATGCCGGTATTTTTGATAGTGTACAGAGGACGATCCTGGAGGATGTGAGAGAAAGTAAAACCTCCCAAAATGTATCCTGAGTCAGAAGAGTTCAGACCCTCCCTGCTACTGTTTAGGTTATACCTGGTGACCATGGTGACTGTCCAGAATATCCCAGTGTTCAGCACAACAGTGATGGGTGGAACCTGAACTCACTGCTCTCCTGAGTTCATCTGTTCCTTAGGAGCTGAAGGGAATTAGGCCAGTCATTCATCTTCAAGGACCAGAGTATGTGAGAGAAACTGGCGAGGTTTTCTTCACACTCTTGTCCATCCTTTGAGCCCTATCTTGTCAAGGAGAATTGGCTTCTTAGCTCCAATGTCCTCCTGGTCCCTTGGCCCCGTCTTTGCTTTGGTCTGACCCCTTGGGATGTTGTTCATCATAGATGTAGCAGAGGGGGCCAGATTCTTTTCCAAGCTCCATACCTAAGGCCCAAACTCCACTGTCTTTATCACAAGGTCACAGCCCTTCCCTGCACCCTCTAGGTCTGATGAACTCCTCTCACTTTGTCTTTATCAGTCTAGTGCACTCCCATTAGAGGATGCTATGGGCCTGTGAGACCCCACGGAGACACTACAGGTGCACACAGTCAGACATGATATTGGAGAAAGAGCTGAAAGTTCTACATCTAGATCCATAGGCAGCAGAAGGAGACTGTGACACTAGGCCGAGATTGAGCATATAAGACCTCAAAGCCCTTCTCCACAGTGACACACTTCCTCCAGCAAGGCTACACCTCCTAATAATACACTTCCTATGGGCCAAGCATTCAAATCCATGAGTCTATGGGAGCCATTCTATTCAAACCACTATGTCAATATAGTCCATATATATATATATATGTATATATATTTTGGTTTTTCAAGACAGAGTTTCTCTGTGGCTTTGGAGCCTGTCCTAGAACTAGCTCTTGTAGACCAGGCTGGTCTTGAACTCACAAAGATCCGCCTGCCTCTGCCTCCTGAGTGCTGGGATTAAAGACGTGCGCCACCACCGCCCGGCTCATATTTTTATATATAATATGCTGTGTTTCTAATTACAAATATAAATGCCAGGGGTATTACATGGGTTTAGGATGTCCTTGTTTATATTTTGGTTTAAAATTTCTTCAGTGGGATGTCCTTTGTCATGCTCCCTTGCCACACTGCCAGCCCTGGGCTTTGTGAGCACTGCACTCTGGTGCTGGGCCGTCACACTGCATCTCTGTCCAAAGTCTTGCAGCTGTGACGGTCCCGAGACGGTCGGCTCAGCTGCATCCCTTGTGTTTGCCTTAGTTCTCGCCTCGTGCCTCAGGATGGTGCTGCTGCTCTCGCTTCGCTGCTTGAGGAGTCTGTGGCCTCCTTCGGAATATGACCCTCGGACACTGGTCTGAAGTGCAGGTTCCATAACCAACACCAAACAGCTTCTGAGAAGCGTGAAGAAGCCCAGCAGAGTCTTCACACTAGCGGCCCGTACACCTCTTTCCTCTTGCAATGTGTGTTTGTTTTCTTCAGCATTTTGAATAACTGTCGGATTTTAAATTCACTGATAGCCATCAACCTAGTTTTTCAAGCAGCAGATTATCCCAATATTAATTAAAGGAGCCCACATGTCCCCAACTCCTAAAGAGTAGGGACCAATTTTGCTTTTGCTTCTTCCCTCTCTGTCCCAAACTCTCCCTTCTTCCCATCCCCACCTGCACCAGTCACAAAAGTCATGGAATAAATGGAAGAAGGGAAGGGCAAGGGACCTGCAATGTGTGTGCTTGAATTGCAAATGGGTGACAGCGGTGATCCAGGCCTGCCTAGCTTTCCTTTTCTCACGTGGCTCAGAGCTCTGCAGACACACAGCTGGCCATGAAATGGCTTTTGGAGTTCTTCCCACGTGTCTCCAGAGAGACAGAGCAGCTTGCCTCAAACCAGTGATTTATTCAGAGTGAAGATGAGGCTGGACATTGTGGGATGTGCCTCTCATCCAGGTGCCTGGAGGCGGAAAACTGGCCAGCTCAAGGCCTGCCTGAGCTGTCTCAAATTTTTAAGAAATGTATGTGGGGTTGGGGAAGAGGTGCAGCATAGCTTATTGATAAAATGCTAACCAATATATGCAAATCCTGATGAGAGGGAGAAAAGAGAGGACAGCATTTGGTCTTTCTTTGGGAGGGGGTGGCACTAGATCCAAAGCTGAGGGAGCAGCACCCCCCGCTGGTGGCTTACCATTTGTCCTCCCATACACAGAAATGCCTTGCCTCAGGCAGAGGAGGCCAAGTAATACACTATCACTGAGAAGAGTGGAGCCCGGCACACACAGGATCAATAAGGCCAAGAGCTGGCTGTCTGCTGCAGTTCCTGAGATGGGAACCAGGCCTAGGTGGCCTGTGTATATAAGTACCACCTCCAATTATGGCTGACCCAGAGCCTGTGTGTGAAAACCAAACGACATGAAATGACTGTCACTGAGCCCCTCTGGGCTCTACTTTAGCTTCTTTTCAGTCCACAAATTGCATGATCACTTCAGGCGCATGTGTAGAAGCTGAAAGTATAGTTACATCCAGGGGCACAAGAAGAAGGGCAGAGGCCTAGTGTGAGATGTGCTCTACCTTAGGAGAAGCAGAGAAAGCCAAGTGATGCGGTACAAGTCTGTATGTTGACTGCTACAACATGGTACAGGGTGACATGACCACTCAATCTTTGTGACTTATTGCACAGTCACAAACTAGGTCTCATGCACAGAAGAGACACAGGAAAGACAAATAAGGCCATTTAAAAGCACCTTCTTGATCTGTCTCTGCATTGATATCAATTGGTGAGAAAAATAAGCAAAACACCAGAGGAGTAAATGGACTGGCTAAATTACAATCTGATAACATATAAAGTGAAATTCCATCCATTAAGAAGTAGTCAGGAAAATTATCTATGATTTGAGATACAGAGAACTCTGAACTACCCAATAAATTATGTGTTTGCCATGGCTGGACCAGATATTGGCAACAGGTGGGGGCTGGTTTTATTTTTGTTTTTAGACTGGTCTAACACCGTAGTTCAAACCGGCCTGTAGCATTTCCTCATGTCCTGCTTCTCAAGTGCTAGAATCACAGATATTTGCCACCATACCTGGTGACAGAACGGGTTTCTCACCTGAGATAAACAGAGATGGGGAGTTTTTGATGAATCTCAGCTTTAGGAAACTTTTTGACAAGCATGCATGAATTGAATCTGGCTGCCATTCGTGCACACAGGGTATTCACAGATTACATCAGGGCCATGGCCTTTCTTTCCTTCATCTCTCTCTTGTGTTTAGAGCCCAAATTTCTCTATCAAGGCCTCTCAGAGGACACGGTGTGTTGCTGTGGACTGTGACCAGCTCTGTGCGGTGGTTCACCAAGATCTGTTCCTATCTGCTCTGGTGCCTGGGGTCCATTCTGAGTATTCCCTCCCTCACCATACCCTGCCACTACTGTCCTCCATTAAGGCTGGCCATGTGAGAAATGCCATGTTTTATTTAAATTTTTTAAGTGCTTGGCTTATGTCATTTAGCATGTTCCCCAGCTGGTTTTATCCACTCTGCTTCAAAGGATGGGATTTCATTCTCCATGGGTGAATGATAGTCTATGGTGTGTGTCCTACACTTTATTGATCTATCCACAATCAATGCCTACTCTCACCCCCTACTGTGATGATTGCTGCTGTCACCATCAATGCTAGCACATCTTTGACATGCTGGTTCCATGTCCTTTGGATGAATATCTGGAAGCAGATGACCAGATCCCATGGCAGTCCTACTTTCAGACTTCCTGGGACCTTCTACACTGTTCTCCATGACAGTTACACATGTTTGCCATCTCATAAGCAGTGTGCAATGTGAGAGCTCCCTTCCCACATCTTCAACATCATTTGTTCCTGTATTTTGATGGCAGCATTCTAGTAGGTGAGATGATTCTCATTGTGGTTTTGATTTTCATTTTCTTGATGAAATTTTAAATATATGCAGGAATCACCCATAACAGAAGTAGCTCCCTTCCTTCTTCCTCCCTCTTCCTCTTTTCCCCATTCACCTTGCTTTGTAGCCTAGGCTGGCTTTGAACTTGCAATCCTCCTCTTTTAGACAACTCATTAGCACATCCTTGAAAAACCTGTCTTCTCACGTGGAGATACCAGCTGGTATCTGATTCTCAGTTAACTTTTATGCAAGGAATGTATGTGTTATATCCACTTAAAGCTCAGTGCATTTCTGAAAGTACGTCTAGGTCATAGTAGAAATCCAAGCATGGAATGGAGTGGTCATGTTGGGATGAAATATGGCTTCCTCGGGCCAGTGCAGATGTGGTACTGGCAATATTCAGGTGGTTCTGTATCTCCCACTGGCTTATGGCACCATCTCAGCAATGCCTCTCTAGACGGTGGTAAAAGTACTTTTCTGCATCTGATTTTGTTCAAAATGCAGTGTTGAAGTTCTGTGAAAGAAAGCATACACACACACACACACACACACACACAGAGAGAGAGAGAGAGAGAGAGAGAGAGAGAGAGAGAGAAAGAGAGAGAGAAAGAGAGAACACGTCACTTTTAATCTAGAAATCCAAAATCTGACATATATAATGTCCCGACTGCAGTTCCCCTCCCTCTTCTCCTCCCAGTCTCTCCCCCAATTCACTCCTTTTACAGGTGTTCTTTGACCACCAGCCCCCAACTCATGACACAGACACTTACTGTTTGTTATGAATGCTCTGTCTTATCCTATGCTTGTCCCACTAGCTCTTATAACTGAAATCAAACCTGTTTCTCTTCATCTACATTTTGCCCCAGGGCTTTTTACCTTATTAAATTCTGTATGTCCTACTCAGTGTCTGGATGTCTGGCAGCCATCTGTCTGCTGGCTCAAGGCATCTCCCTCATTTTCTCCCATATTCTCTCTCAAGCCTAGATTCTTCCTCTTATTTATTCTCTGTCCGCCAGCCTCACCTATTCCTCTACTGTGTAGCTGTTGGTAATTCTGCTTTTTATTAGACCAATCAGGTACCTTAGGCAGGCAAGATAAACAAATGCAGCACAAACAAATGTCACACATCTTTGCCTAGTTAAACAAATACAGCATAAACAAATGTAGCAACCTTTATATAGCTAAAGTGATATTTTGCAACATAAACAAATATTACACATCTTTACATAATGAAAGTAATATTCTACAGCTCCTCCTCCTCCATTTCTATTCAGAAGAAGGCAGATTTCCCATGGATACCAACAGAACATGACATATGAAGTTACAGTAAGCACCTCCACTTTTATTAAGACTGGTTGAGGCAAGCCATTATGAGGGATAGGGTCCCAAAAGTCAACAAAAGAGTCAGAGTTAGCTCCTGTTCCCATTGTTAGGACTCGTACAAGAAGACCAAGCTACACAGCTGTAACATATATGCAGAGGGTCTAGCTCAGTCCATACAGGCTCCCTAGTTGTCAGTTCAGACTGTGTGAGCCCCTATGAACCCAGGCGAGTTGATTCTGTGGGTTTTTCTTGTGATAGTCTTGACCCCTCTTGCTCCTACCTGAAACTGTTTTTAGCACTGACATCCTGCAAATGTGAAATTCTACCCCTTCCTTGGCACAGGGATCACTAAATGATCTTTAAAAACCATTCAAGACAAGGGAGTCATTAAAAGGCCTCCAAGGCTATCACCTGCAAGAGGCAGAATTCACCAAATATACTCTATAAAGTTAACTTTAGCCTCTATCTTATGTCAAATTCAACTGATTTCATGACTAGGCTTGTATCAGATCCCCAAATATCTCACTCTGCCCATGTAATTATAACCCAAATCTAAAAGTCTCCAAACCTTAATGCATTTCAGATAAGGAATGTGTAGTTTGGCTTTGTTATTCTTTGGGGCCCACTACCCAGCTCCCAAATAAATACACAGAAATGTATTCTTACTTATGAATGCCCAACCTTAGCTTGACTTGTTTCTAGCCAGCTCTTCTAACTTAAATAATCCAGTTTCTCTTTAACCATATTTTGCCTCTGGGCCTTTTACCTTTCTTTATTCTGGATATCTTTCTTTCCTTCTTACTCTCTGGTTGGCTGGGTGGCTGACCCCCGGCATCCTCTTCTCCCTTTCTCTCTCCTCAATCCCTTCCCTAGATTTCTCCTCCTATTTATTCTCTCCCCACCAACCCTGCCTATTTCTCTCTCCTGCCTAGATATTGGCCATTCAGATCTTTATTTATTAGATTTTTTAGGCAGGCAAAGTAACACAGCTTTGCAGAGTTAAACAATGCAATATAGAAAAATGTAACACATCTTTGCACAACTAAACAAATATTCCACAGTATAAACGAATGTAACACATCTTAAACTAAGATTCCACAACAGGGATGTGCATCCCAGTTAGATGCTTTGTGTGTCTGATATGAATTACCGGTCAAGAAATTACCCTGAAGGAAACCTGACATTAACCCAAGGATCCACTGCTCAGGAAATGTTCTGGGGGCTCACTTGCACATGGATCAGTCTGTTGCACCTCCTGCTTGCTCCTCTCACACACATGGAGTGTGGGAGAATCAGCATGATCCTATAGCTAGGTCACTTGTCACTGTGAGGGTTGCTTTTGTTCTGGATAGCATAATTCTTGCTATTAAGATAGAAGGCAGTACAGGCTAACCTGTGGTGAAAAAGACCAGAAATTTCCTCTAGTTCTAAGGAAACTCAGTGTCAGCAGGTACAAATAAAAAGTGACTAAAAAACTTGCATGGCCCTGACCTCAAGATGCTCACCATCTTGAGTCTCCAGAGATTATAGGTGTGGATGGTCATTAAGATCCAAGGAGCTATCTCCTGGGTCCTGGTCCATATATTACTGAATGATATTCTGACGGATCTCAGGCCCCATGGATTATACAGAGATGGAGGATGTCGTGCTTGCAATGCTCAATCAATGACACCCAAGCCAGGAAGGGCTCTTGATAACAAGCCCAGCAAAACATTGAGCAGTCAGGTGGACCCACGACAGCTGGAGCAGCATCTAACTTACAGTCTGGAGAGAAGACACGGTGACTTGCCTGAGGTGGCCACTTTGTAAGAGACACAGCTGGGTGACAACACTCTTTGGGGCCTTAGATTATTTCATTCAGGTAAAGTTTACATTCTGTGTAGTGGGAATTCTCAGATGTGTAATCTGATAAGTTTTGATTGACATCATGTGAGTGCCAGGAACACAGATCAATAAACAGAATGTTTCCATCCCCCAGATTCTCCTTATGCCCTGTGCATGCAGCCCCTTCTTCATTGTCTGTGCTGAGTTTGTGGATGAGTTGACTATATTCGTGAACACTGAGGTGGTGTTCTAAGATACTTGCCCTTGCTAGGCTGCATCTGGTGCTGGTGGTACATTTATTTATTTTTTTAGAAAGTACGATACCCTCCACATCTGGAGGCCTTTCCATCCACCTGCCCTGCTGTGATGGGCACTGTCTGAGTCTGTGAAGAACTAAGCTTGCTCCTGTTTCTTGTCAAGACAGAGCAACAAGGACACCTTTTTATTCTACATGAATCAAACAAACCAAAGGATGCCAGGCCCTTTAGTCTCCCAATATCAGAAACAAGGGTGGTATCCAGTGAGTCAGATAACAAATAACTCTCTGATGTCCTTAGGTCATCATACATGGGAGTAGATTGGGGAACACAGTAGGACTCAGGACCTGCCAGAGGTGGGGAGAGTGAGACATTCAATATTACAGGTTGTCAAGACAACAAGAGCTGTTTAGGGAGGACCTTGGAGATGTGTGCACTCACTGTGAGCTCTGAAAGTGCCCATCATGTTTTGTGGGCTTAGGGACATCTCATCATGAAACACACCAACCTTTCTACAGTGTGCATGGTATTACCCTCATAAAAGGACCATCATTTGAGATCAAGCAGCAGAGATTTCAGGCTTCTAGAGGAATAACTTGTAGATAGTTGTCACCATACTCATCTTACAGATATGATTTGAAGGGTAGAACTGTTCCCAGAACTCCATGGGATGCCAGATAGACAGGCATGACACTAAATGACAACCTGGCTTGGTAATCTCAGCACTGGAGAGACCAAGGAAGAAAGATCAGGAATCCAAGCCCCCAACCTAAACTACAGAGCAAGCCTGGTTCTATCTTAACAATAACAACAACAAGAGCAGCAATAAAAAGAAAAAAGGTTATGGAGATGCAAGAGTATGTATCACCCAAAGAGGAAAAATTTAGTGTGTATAATATAATCAAAGGTTAGTAAACAGGAGGGATTGTCTGTGGCTGTAAACGTAATATGTGGAAAAATAGATTGTCACATACAGGCCAATAGATAGAAAGCTCACAGGTTGCTGCATTTCTTTCCCATGCTTCACCTGAACTGTGTGATGTCACTTACAGGCACCTGTGCCCTTACAGGCGAACGCTGTACACTTTAGAGCAACCACTTACAATTGTGGCTAATGAACCAACAAAAGAAACAAAAACATATAATGCTAGAACTATTCAGTGAACACTAGTGACAAACATATAATGATAGAACTATTCAGTGAACACTAGTGACAAACATATAATGATGATAGAACTATTCAGTGAACACTAGTGACAAACATATAATG
>JAQHUG010000168.1:3558406-3570029 GCA_028555095.1 Dicrostonyx torquatus | reverse complement strand
AACACTAGTGACAAACATATAATGCTAGAACTATTCAGTGAACACTAGTGACAAACATACAATGCTAGAACTATTCAGTGAACACTAGTGACAAATTCAAGGAGAGCAGCTGTGGAGACTTACAGCTCTGAACATTTGAATTTACCTGCTTGGATGCCACCTCCTTGCCCAACTGGGATCGATAGAGCTGAGTGAGCCAGGAGGGGCCAGGCTTGTGGGCACTGGGGTTAGCTTGTGCTTCTGACTCAGACAAGATGAAGCCTCCATCAGGGAACAGTCTACCCAGGGCAGAGGGAGAAGAGAAGATCCTAGCCCTGCTCTGATCATGCTGGAGGGCAGAGCCTGCGGGGGCTACCAGGGGTCTGAGGGAAGGTCTTCTGATGGTGCTGACATATGGATCAGAGAAGGTTTCTGAAGGCAAAAGATGATGTAGGCAGGCAGGCCTCACAGAGGATCTGACCTAATTGACTAATTCCCATCTCCTTTCTAGACATAAACAAGGAGCTTAATGAATTGAAAAGCCTGAAAGTAATCAGAATTCAAAGTCTTTGGTCAGCATTCCCAACCATTAGACTCAGTCTGGTGGAGAAGTCTTTGACTCTCATTAGCAGTGTGGTTTATGTATATGATTTCAGTCCTGGCTCTAGATGAGCCTGTTTGCATTTCGTTTCTCTGTCAGAAGGCATCTTCAGGCCTTGGTGGAATAGGCTGGGAGCACTAGTGTAGAAGATGGACATTTAGGGCAGCTGGCCTGCTGCTCATGCCCAGGCTAAGAGGCAGGTGGGATTCTTCCAGAAGGGACCTGAGAGGATTATGGAGGTCAGGCATGGTTAACTTTGACTAATTGGTTAATGACATCTTGACTTATTTCCCCTGTCACCTCAATCATGACATTTCACCTGGGTCTTGTCCTGGAATCTTGTGTCCCATTGCCCTGGCTTTTCCAGGTTCTGTTCAGAATCTGAGACTCCTGACTACTTCTCTGACCCCTCACCCCGTTATGGCTGCCATGGCTCCTGACCACTCCTCTGACTACCTCCTTGTGGTTGACATGGCTATTGCTGACTTTGCAGTCACATCCCTCTCTTTTCTGCAGCTATAGTGCTTTTATGTCACCCAAGTCTGGGCTTCTATGTCCTTGTCCTTGCTACCCTTACACCCAGTATATCTACAGGGTGAGCCCCACACCTAAGATGCTTATAGCCTCATCCTTCTATTTGTGCATGTCTGCAGCACAGATGGTAACGGTTATCGTCTGACAGCAGAGAGCCTGGGCAGTACAACCCCAACTCACAACACTACAAACCAATCACCCCATGGGTTAGAATCAGACATGACCCCCCATGCTAAAACAAAGATGGGGTGCTGCTGGACCCTCCTAGGGGAATTATGCCTGACATTTCCACCCTACCAAGGCCACATTCTCCTCTTTTCTTCAGAGTCTATAGCAATGCATGTTCAACCCTTTGTTTTTTCCACAGACCCTTCCTACCATGCCCCGATGTCTGTGCTCTGTCCCACATCAGCTCTCTCTCTGGCTTCCTCTCTCAGTACTGCAAAAGCTTTTTGCATATGTGCAGTTCTGGAGATTGGACCCAGGGTCTTGAGGCTAGGCACCTGCACTGTCACCGAGCTACACCTCTGTTCCATAAGAATTTCATTTTAAGGAGAGTTGCAGTCAATGGCTGCTGGAGGATGGAGGGTCAGCTTTCTCAGGGTAGCCTGAGAGGCTACCCCACGTTCCAGCAGGAACACTGTATGCCCAATAGTACCTGCATTCATACACACATAGGCAGCACAAAGTGGACTTAGTGAACGTCCTACTCAGAGTAACTATCACTGTGATATAACAAAATAATCAAAACTGGCTTGGGAGGAAAGGTTTTTTTTTCCCTCTTCCATGTAACAGTTCATCACTGAAAGCAGTGAGGGCAGGAACTCATGCAGGAGCTGAGGCAGAGGCCATGGAGGAATGCTGCTTATTGGTTTACTTCTTATGACTTGCTTAATCTGTGGTTTCATATAAAACCCAGAGTTACCAGCCAGGGGTGGGCCCCACACAATGGGCTGCACCCTCCCACACCAATAACTAATCAAGAGTATGCCCTTCAGACTAGTGGAGTTCTGTAATATGAGGGGCTGCTAGTTGGGGTTTCTGTCCCACCTGGTCCCCCAGCCGCTTAGTCCCAGAGAAAATCACACAGAGAGTCTATGTTAGGTTATAAACTGATTGGCCCATTAGCTCAGGCTTCTTATTAGCTCTTAAACTTATATTAACCCATTATTCTTATCTATGTTAGCCACATGGCTCAGTACCTTTTTCAGCAGGGCAGTCTGGGCAGGACTGGGGAGGAATGGGCTTCCTCCTTCCCAGCATTCTCCTGTTCTCATTGCCCCACCTATACTTCCTTCCAGGCCAATCAGTGTTTATTTAAAACATGATTGACAGAATACAGACAATTCTGCACCAGAGTTCCGTCCTCTCAGATAACTCTAAGGCTGTGTCAAGTTAACATAAAATTAACCAGTGCAATGACTTTTAAAGAGAAACAAATGAAGATGGGAGAAAAAAGTGGTGAGGGATATACAGGACACAATTGGGTGTAGATTTGATAAAAGTACATATGCATGTGTGAGATTCTCAATAACTGCTTTTAAAATTTTGACAGGACCTCACTAAGTTTTTTGAGCTGGCCCCCTTTCCCTTCCTGTGCCTCAGCTTATTGAGTGTCAGAAATCTGAGCCACCAGACTCAGCTGCACAGTCCTTGCTACAGGCACAGATAGTAGCAGGAGCTTTTTTTCTTCTCCATTTCAGTTTGTCTCATGTTAGCAGGGCCAAGGGACACTGTGGTTAATGTTGTACACGAGCCCCATTGGGCCACCCCTTGATCCCTCCCAAAGGCTCTGTTGCATTTCACCCAACGTGGGATCAGTGAACTAGACCTCGGCAAGTAGGAGGTATTGACCATTGGCTCACTGGATAGCTGCACCCATTATTATATATCAGTGCAGGCTGCTGAGACTGTGCACACCGTGTCCCCATCTGTCCCTGTCCCACAGCTCAGCATGGAACAAACATGAATTGAGTCATCATTCTTTTTGCTTTTCAGGACCTTACAGCAGAATACTGATAACGAAAAGTGGTTCAGCCTGGAGAGCGAAGTGGCCCTGGCCAAGACCCTTCGGCGCTATCTGCCCTACTTGGGGCTTCTGTCCCAGGCCCCAACTGCGAATTCACACCCCAGGACAGAACATGAGACACGCTCAGCCAAGGTGATACTTCAGCCTATTCCGTGACCAGGGTTGTCATTACCTGCCCGTATGGTTGTCTGTGAGATGCAAACATTTTAGCTGAGTGAGCAGTCACAGTTCTCAGGCTCCCAGTAGCTGTCCTTTTGAGGATAGACTCTGGATACTATGAGAAGGGCAAGGCTGTGTGTAGGGAGGTTCTGGACCCTGGGGCTGTGCTAGCTACAAGCACTACTGCAGAAAACCTAGTGTTTAGAACTCAGAGCAGAGCTCTGATACCAGCCTATAGGAAGGAGGCCAGGAGCGGAGTGGGTACATAGCCCAGATGGCAAAAGGCCAGCGGCATCTGAACACAGCTGGAATCAGGTCTGGTGCCCACTGGTCTGGGTTTAACTTAGCAATTACTACATCCCTGGATACTTCTAATTTCTGGTAATTTCACCAATGTGGCTCTCCCAGGACAACCGAAGGATTGCCTGTTTGTGGGTGCTAGGGTAGAGTTTCAAGATGGCATGGTACCCAAAATAATAAGGCTTTCAGGTGTGGGCACTGAGCAACTGTCCCTCTGTCTATGGTGGGCTTGGGCACAGGGCAATTGGCGTGCTTTCGAGGGCCAGATTTGTCGCAGGTCTGGGGTAAAATCTCGTTCAGTCAGTGTGCCAGAGCTGCTTGGAGGGGAAGCATGGTGTAAAGGAGTTAGAGCTTCGCTGGCCTTCTGAGGTGTGGAAGTATTGTGATCAAGGTGTTTCCAGGGCAGCTTGCAAAGAGACCTTGTCAGACTTTGAATTGCCTTTAAAAAAAAATTAATGAGCTCTGAGTACCAGGAGGAGGCAGTTTGGAGCCTGGGAAGTAGCTCATATCTCAGGATGGGCATTGTGCAGGTTGGACTTCTTGGTGTGTTGGGCCTTCAACCAAGGATCAATGTTTCTTCCTAAGGAACATCCATCAGGTTACCTCATCTGGGTTGTGTTTTCTTCCTAAGACTGCTGTGTGTTGCTAAATACCAAGGGACATCTGGAAGTTTCCTATAAACTGCACTGGGGTTTCCTCATTCCCAATAGGTGTATTGTGAGCCCAGCACAGGGGGCTGACTCCTTGAAGGTTCTCAGTCTTCTCCGTTTGCTCTGTGTTGGTGTCCACAAGCTGTCAGATATTTCCAATGTTTTATGGGCTCTGGACTTTCTCTGGACTTATACAGAGGAGAAGCAGTTGCAACTGCCCATATGCCCCCAGCCGACAACAGTGGTCGGAAAGGGGAGCTGGCATTCGGTGTGGCCAGGGTTCCACGATAGCAGTCCCACCTCACATTGTGTTGGTTGCTAGGATCCCTGCTAACGCCAACCAGCAAGATAACCTCAGCCCACAGGTAGCCACAGCAGTGCCAGCTGATGCCCATAACCCAGTCTTTTTACCCACAGTTGTTATTTGCATTCGAAAAACAACCCATTGTAATCATATGACAGGGAGGCCTTGCAGAGTGATGGCCACAAGTCATTCAGAAGCTGAGCACTGGGGGGCACTTCTGGCTTACACATTTCCCTCTGTGTTCAGATAGATGTTTCTTCATATTAGAAAAGTGTGAAAGCCCAGAACTCATTATTTTCTGTTGAGTGTTTAAACGAGGAGAAAGCTGAGTCATCTCTGTAATGAGCGGTGTCTACACGAGGCACAGAAGGGTGGCAGCTACCCAGGCTGCCATGGGCGCCACAGCTAGCCAGGAATGTGGGGCTTCTCCCACCCTCCCACCTGGGTGACAGGCATCCAGGCTGCCATGGGTGCCACAGCTGCCCAGGTTGCCATGGGCCACAGCTACCCAGGCTGCCATGGGCCACAGCTACCCAGGCTGCCATGGGTGGCACAGCTAGCCAGGAATGTGAGGTTTCTCCCACCCTCCCACCTGGCTATCCCAGTAGCAATTTAAACTGTAGCCACTGGTGGTGTTTCAACATGAAACCAAATTCCAATGAATTGTCCACAAATCATGTTTTTTTCCTATATATCTATCCTGAAAAATATGACTCCACCATAGACAGAATTCTGAATTTATTCTCTTTGAGTTTGTTGAACCGATTACGTCATAACAAAATCCATGGGGAATAGAATTTCCCTGCTTCTCCAAACGAACTTGGCCAGGAGCCACTCTGACATGTGTTTAGCATACTGATAACTAAATCCATGCTATCACTATTTCTGCATTGTTAGTGGGGTGCCCACCGTCTTGATTTATTGATCAGAGTAGCATCTACCCAGAGTCCTTTCAGGGGAAGGGCAGAATGCTATCATACTCCAATTTTACCCATGGAGCACCATGACAGCCCACTTTGCTTGTTACCAAAGAGGGTCAAACTGAGATTCACTGCTGGCTGACACCATTAACTAATCTATTTTAGAAACATTTTGAGAATGTAGTTAATATAAAGGAACTATGATGGGCTCTGAGCTATAAAAGACTGACCCTACCCTTTAGAATTTTCAGTCATTCAGTGAAAGAAACAACAAACAAACGAAACTGTAGTTGAAAAGGAGAAGTGTGATGACTGAATCAGTGTTCCATATGAAGGACGGGAAGGTGGACCACGGGTATCCTCGGCAATGGTGATCAGAAAAATAGCTGGAGGTCATCTTTGAGTGTGTCTATGGTCTAGGAACCTCCACTACCACCCACAGCGTGGATCGTTATATGAGCTGCTGTGCCACCATTTCCAACAACCCACAAATTACAAATTGGAGCAACAGTAAAACCTCCGGAATAGAGAAAGGAGCTTCTTGTGTGGGGGGGGCTCCCAGGAGGAACTGAGGAACTGTTACATGTAGAAATTGGTCAACAACTAGCTGTACCAGATGGGGATGAGCAGGACCCTCATACAGAGGACCAGAGAAATCCTACCAGGACTTCCACAGTCTGTGAGTGCAACGCAGACATTCAGCCCAGGGCAGCTTGGAGAGTTCGGAAAGAGCAGAGTGGATGGGAAGAAAGGCCTGGACAACACAGACTGGCAATGTGAGGCTGACAGAGCTCCCACATCTGTGAAGACTGGTAATGTTTAGAAGTCTGACCCCATGTGTTGGTGGCATGGAGGACCTGGAACTACAAAGTGTCTTACAAAGTTGGACATATATCTCCCTGGATCCTAGCCATTCCATCTCCTCCCATGCTAAATGAGAACAAATGTCCATTCAAAATTTGCACAGGAATTTCTGTGGTAAACTTAGTAGCAGGAAGCAGAAGTCTAGCTAACTAAAGTGTCAGTAAGTGAGCAGGTGAGTGTGGAACAGGCCCTTGACACAGAGGCAACGGCAAGCAGCGTGGATAGAGACAAAGCAGTGGTAACAGGAGCAGATCATGGCTGCCTGGGGCTCTGCAGTGGTAAGGGAGGGCACTTCTGCATGGGCAGAGAACCCCCTGTGACAGTTGTTCATGGGAAAAGAAGAAAGGAAAAGTAAGCCAATGCAAAATGTGTAAAAATTTTGAACAAGTACTTTATTAGGAAAAAAAAATATACAAAGGGCCAATGCAGGCTTCAAAGGTATTCAGTATTGGGGCTGGAGAGATGGATCCATGGTTAAGAGCACTGGTTGCTCTTGCAGAGGACCCCAGGTTCAGCTCCCAGTACCCACATGGTAACTCACAACTCTTCATCAATTCAGTCCCAAGGGTTCAAATACTCTCTTTTGACCTCCACAGGCAGCAGGAATGCATGTGGTGCACACACATGTAGGCAGACACTACACGTAAAACAACAAATCTTTTTAAAGCTGTTCAGAGTCAATCATTGAGGTGTTCAAGAGCTACCACGTCCTGTCCACTGGCCTGGCTAGGAGGGAGACAAGGTGGAGGCATTGTGGGCATTTATGGGGAGATAATGATGGATGGATATAATCCCAATATGTGGTATAGATATATAAAATAGTCAAAGGATAGCTGTAAAATATAAAAATTGTGAAGTCAGCTCTGGCAAGGATGTGGAATAAGAGACAATTTCATACTCTCAAGATTAACAACTGTTATAGCCCTGGCCTGGTGGTTTTCTCTGGGGAGGATTTCTGCTCTGTATGTACACAAAGCCAAGACTCATATTCTAAGCTGAGCCTAGTGGCATGTGCCTGTGATCTCAGCACTTGGGAATTGGAGACAGGAGAATCAGAAGGATCAAGACCTTCTCTCTCTCTCTCTCTCTCTCTCTCTCTCTCTTTCTCTCTCTCTCTCCCTCAGTGTGTGTGTGTGTGTAAACAAAGACTTGTGCCTCACTCATTTTTACAGAATGTGACCTAGCTAGAGATAACATGACCATCCTCCACAACAGGTCTCTTTTGCAGCCAGTCATGTGTGAACCTCCTGGGAAGAAGTGTGTGGGTGCAGAGCCTCTGTCTTTTTTACCAGCATGGAGCTGAGGATGGAGGGCAGTTTGCATTGCATGTATGTCTAATGTTCATTTGATTTTTATTTTAAAAACCGCTCCTGCTCTCATTCCCTGACTATTGGCAGGAAACCAGGCTCTGTGGAAGCTGTCCCCAAGCTAGCTGATGTCTTCGCACGCTGTGGGAGCTGTCTCCAGTCTGGGTGCTATTCTCACACTTGGTCTGTCTGCAGACCAAGGTGCTGCCTTATAACTCATGGAAGCTGTTATGGGGCTGGGTACTGTCTTCAGTTCACACATTGGTGCCTAACGCAGTCAGGAGTTCAGATCCAACAGTTTCCGAGTCCCTTACTTCCTGCTGGCTACCAATTGCCTACCCTCCACAAACACCAGAGAGACAGCAAGCTCTCTGCACAAGCATCCCATGGTACAGGAAACTGGAAGTGCTCACGGGCCAATAACCTACTCACATGACTCCCAGGGTGTTGTGAGAAGGGCCAGAGTCTGTGCTGTGACAGCCATGGGGGGGGGTTTCTGAGGACCTATGTAGCCCTGTTGTGATACTTTTCTTCCCAGGATTACCTCCCTGCTTTCACCTCTGGGTGGGCAGCTAAATTCCTCCCAATGACGGCAAGGATAGCTGACCTAGAAGGGGAGGTCCACTGTCCATGCATACCAGCAAGGACAAACCAGTGAAATGCCTACCTTTAGATAGGAGTGGAATGGCCACAAACTGAGAGGGCCACTTTCAAACAGTTACTTTCGAATAGAGCTGAATTCAGAGTCCTGGAACTGTTGTCAGGCCTGACTTTGATGCATGTTTAGTCCTCAACCGAAGTCACCAAACTCTGCTTTCAAATTCACGGGATGCCTCACTTCATGGCAGGTTAGCAGAGGAGTGCTTTGTCTGTCTGCAGCAAGACCCTCCGTGAAGTTGTTCTGACTTGCCCCATGGAATGCAATCACTTCATTCCAAAGAGTATTGTTTTTCTGAACCTCTCTACAGTGTAATTCTAATTAGTGATTGATTTCTGTGACCCTTTTTCATTCTTTGTTAATCTTTTAGAGGTAAGTCAGAATTAGTGGCTTGGCTGATTTGCTTTTCTGGTTTTCAGGTTTAATCCCAATATCTATCTCTGGGATTTTATTATTCATGCTACAAATAGTATAGATATTAATGGTGTAGATGCTACTGCTGATAGTTATAGAGCTATATTATTTATGTTTTAATTAAGCTGCCTGAAGATCAGTGCAAAACAGCCAGACTATTCAAAGCCATACAAACCAGGCAGTGGTGGCACACTCCTTTTATCCCAGCAGTCAAACTAGTTAGCCATAGAGACAGGTAGTGTTGGTGCACGTCTTTAACTCCAACACCAGAGCGGAATAAAAAACAGGAGAAGATAGGTCTCAGATCATATCAGTCTGAGGGGTTGTGGAGCAAGGATTTTCCATTTTGGGGCACCAAATGTAGCACGAATAATTAAAATTAAGAGACAGATATTAGAATTCAACTTGAAGATTAGGAAATCAAAGTATCCAGTGACTGCCCAACATTTGAAGTATAAATTCATGAACAAGACATTTGCCTGTGGCTTTACAGCCACTGTCTTAGGCCAGAATTACACATGGCTGGAGTCACTGCCCTATCAGTGTTTCTTTTTTCTCTCCCTGAACCCCCTTCTTAGGCTTCTGCCAAACTACGTAGCTGATGTTTACTGTTGTGTGCAGCGGCAATCAGCCTAATACCCTCATCACTGGAAGATTTGGTAACACAACTGGGGATTCTTAAATCAGGAATTAGTTAAAAGAGAGAGATTTTTTTCCCACATTAAAAATGGGAAACAGTATTACATTGGAGGGATTTGTGTCTCCTATGATAACACAATGGACAGTTTGGAAGTGGAAAGACTAAATGAGAGAATAACTAATTTAGATGGGATTTATGAAATGTCAATAGTAAACATTATCAGCCTCATAATTTGTATTGTATCACTAAAAAAGTTGGTAAATCTGAGTGCTAATATAAAGACCTTAGGAAAACTTAGTAAATAGGGCACAGAGCTATTCAAATTCAGACAGAGAAATTTAATGAAGAACAAATTTCAGTGTTTCATTATAAGAACAGCCTAAGGTTTTCTTTTTTCTTTTATTTTCTTTCTCTTTTTAATTTTTTAAAAGAAAACACACTATTTTTTTTCATTCTACATGCCAATCTCAGTTCCCACTTCCTCCCCTCCTCCTATTCCCTCCATCTTCCCCTTCAACCACATCCACATCCACTCCCCAGAGAGGCTAAGGTACATTGCTGAGGGGAAGGTCCAAGGCCCTCCCAGATATATCTAGGCTGAGCAAGGTATCCATCGAAAGAGAATGGGCTCCCAAAAAGCTGGTACAAGCAGTAGGGATAAATCTTGGTGCCACTGCCAGTGGCTTCGCAGTCTGCCTCAGCCATACAACTGTCACCCACCTTCAGAGGGACTAGTTTGGGCCTATGCTGGTTCTTCCCCTGTCTAGCTGAAGTTGGTAAGCTCTCATTAACTCAGATAAACTGTATCAGTGGGTGTCCCCATCATGGTCTTGACATTTTTGCTCATATTCTCACTCCTCCCACTCTTCAAATGGACTTTGGGAGCTCAGCGCAGGGCCCTGCTGCAGATATCTGTCTCTGTTTCCATCAGTTGCAGAACAAAGGACATTTAATATATTAATTAATCTGACTACAGGGCAAGGCCAGTTCAGGCACCCTTTCCTCGATTGCTTTGGGTCTTAGCTGGGATCACCCTTGTGGATTCCTGGGAATTTCTCTAGTGTGAGGTTTCTTGCTAGCCTCATAATGGCTCCCTCAATCAAAATATCTCTTTCCTTGCTCTCATCATTGTCCTTCCTCCATCTCAACTATCCCACTCCCTCCAGTTCTCCTCCCCTCTTCCCTTCACCCTTCCTCTTCCCTTGCTGCCCTCCCTACTCCCCCCCCATCCTCATGCTCCCAATATTGTCAAGTGATCTTGTCTATTTCCCCTTTCTAGGTAGATCGATATATGTTTTTCTTAGGGTTCATCTTATTACTTAGTTCTCTTGGGTCATGAACTATTGGCTCATTATCCTTTGCCTTACAGCTAGTATCCACTTATGAGTGAGTACATACCATGTTCATTTTTCTTGGTCTTGGTTCCCTCACTCAGGATGTTTTTTTTTGTAGTTCCATCCATTTGCATACATGAATACAAAATAGTTTAAGATGTCATTGTTTTTTTTTTTAACCACCGAGTAGTACTCCATTGTATAAATGTACCATATTTTCTATATCCATTCTTCAGCTGAGGTTCATCTAAGTTGTTTCCAGGTTCTGGCAATTACAAATAATGCTGCTATGAACATAGTCAAACAAATGTAGAGTCATTGAGCATCCTTTGGGTATATGCCCAATAGTGGTATTGCTGGGGCCTGAGGTAGGTTGATTCCCATTTTTCTGAAAAACAAAACAAAACAAACTGCCATAATGATTTTCAAAGTGGTTGTACAAGCTTGCATTCCCACAAGCAATGTAAGAGTGTTTCCCTTACTCCACATTCTCCCAGCATAAGCTGTCATTGGTGTTTTTAATCTTAGCCATTCTGACTGGTGTAAGATGTTCTCTCAGATGTGTTTTGATTTGCATTTCCTTGATGACTAAGGATGTTGAACATTTCCTTAAGTGTCTTTCAACCATTTAAAAAATGGGGTACAGAACTAAACAGGGAATTCTCAACAGAAGAATCTCAAATGGTTGATGACTGCTTTTATTTCCTTGTAGGTTATAGGTCTACTTAAATTGTTCGCCTGTTCTTGATTTAATTTTGGTATGTGGTACCTCTCCAGAAAATTGTTCATTTCTTTTATATTTTCCAATCTTGTGGAGTACAAGTTTTTTTTTTAACTTTTTTTTATTGTTAAAAGAAAAATTTACATTTACTCCCCTTGTTCCCGGCCCTCCCGCTCCCCCACTACGCCACCGCCCTCCCCCTGCTTCCT
>JAQHUG010000168.1:3530325-3557416 GCA_028555095.1 Dicrostonyx torquatus | reverse complement strand
GCTATTACAAATAATGTTGCTATGAACATAGTAGCACAAATGTTTTTGTAGTATGGTTGGGCATCTCTTGGGTATATTCCCAAGAGTGGTATTGCTGGATCCTGAGGTAGGTTGATTCCCAGTTTCCTGAGAAACTGCCACACTGAATTCCAAAGTGGTTGCACAAGTTTGCATTCCTACCAGCAATGGAGAAGTGTTCCCTGGAGTATAAGTTTTTTAAGTATGACCTAATGAGTCTCTGGATTTCCTTGGTTTCTGTTGTTATATACCTCTTTTTATTTCTGATTTTGTTAAATTGGATGTTCTCTCTCTGCCTTTTGATTAGTTTGGATAAAAGTTTATCTATATTGTTGATTTTCTCAAAGAACCAGCCCTGTGTTTCATTGATTCTTTGTATTGTTCTCTTTTTTCTCTCCTATTGATTTCAGCCCTCAATTTGATTATTTCCTATCATCTACTACTCCTGGTCAGTCTGCTTGTTTCTGTTCTAGAGTTTTCAGATGTGTTGTTAGTGGCTAGTGTGAGATTTCGCCACTTACTTTATGTAGGTACTTAGTGTTATGAATTTTCCTCCTAGCACTGCTTTCACAATGTCCCATAGGTTTGGGTACATTGTGCCTTTATTTTCATTGAATTCTAGAAAGTCTTTAATTTCTTTATTTATTCCTTGACCCAGGGGTGGTTCAACTGAGCACTGTTCTATTTTTATGAGTTTGTAGTCTTTCTGCAATTAGTGTTGTTCTTAAATTCTAACTTTAACCATAAAGATTTGGTAAGATACAGGGGATTATTCATATTTTTTAAATCTGTTGATGTTGCTATGTTATTAAGTATGAGGTCAATTTTAGAGAAGTTTCCATGAGGTGCTGTGTTTGGATGGGGTGTTCTGTAGATGTCTGTTAAGTCCATTTGAGTTATAACATCCGTTAGTTTTCTTATTTCTCTGTTAAGTTTCTGTCTGTTGACTTGTCCATTGTGGGGAGTGGGATGTTGAAATCTCCTACTATTAGTGTGTGGGGTTTGAAGTGTGATTTAAACTTTAGTAATGTTTCATTCAAGGTTGAGACTTCATCTTGATGGATTGTTCCTGTTATGACTATAAAGTGTCCTTCTCCCCCTCTTCTCATTGATTTTAGTTTGAAGTCTGTTTTGTTAGACATTTAGATAGCTACACTTGCTTGTTTTGTTGGTCCATTTGATGAGGAATTTTTTTCTCAATCCTTTACTCTGATAATGTCTCTCTTGAGGTTGAGATATGTTTCTTCATTACAGCCAAAGGTTGCATGCTACTTTTATATCCATTTTGTTAGCCTGTGTCTTTTTATAGGTAAATTGAGTCCATTGATATTAGGATATATTAATGACTAGTTATAGCTAATTCTTGTTATTTTGGGTGGTAGGTTTGTGTGTTTCCCTTCTTTGGGATTTGCTGGTATGAAGTTATCTGTTGCTTGTGTTTTTGTGTTTTTGCAGTTAGCTTCCTTGGTTGTAGTTTTCCTCCTAGTATACTCTGTATGGCTAAATTTGTAGATAGGTATCATTTAAATCTGGTTTTGTCATATAATATCTTGTTTTCTACATTGATGATGAATGAAAACTTTACTGGGTATAGTAGTCTGGGCTTCCACCTGTGGTCTCTTAGTGACTGTAGCACATCCATCCAGGTTTTCGTGGTTTCCATTGAGAAGTCAGGTGTAATTCTGATAGGTCTGGCTTTATATGTTGCTTGATCTTTTTCCTTTGCAGCTCTTAATATTCTTTTATTTTGTCTTGTATGATTTGTATTTGATTATTATATCATGAGGAGACTTTTAAAAAAGTTGGTCTGTCTGTTTGGTGTTCTTTATGCTTCTTATACCTTCATAGGGATATCCTTCTTTAGGTTGGAAAAGTTTTCTTCTATGATTCTGTTGACTATCTTTTCTGTACCTTTAAGCTGGAGTTATTCTCCTTCTATTTATATTGTTCTAAGCTTTGGTTTTATTCATGGTGTCCCAGATTTCTGGATGTTTTGGGTTGAGAATTTGTTGGACTTAATGTTTTCTTTGATTGATGAATTAATTTCTCTATAGTGTCTTCAACACCTGAGATTCTTTCTTCCATCTCTTATATTCTCTTGGTTTTGCTTGCCTCCGTAGTTCCAAGTTGTTTACACAAACTTTCCATATTCAGAATTCCCTTGGTTTTTGTTTTCTTTATTGAACCTATTTCAGTCTTCAAGTCTTGAACTGTTTGTTTCACTTCTTGATTGTTTTCTCTTTGAGAGATTTATTGATTTCTTTCAAATTTTTGTTTGCCTCCATTTCTTTAATGGAATTTTTCACTTTCTCTTTAAAGGTCTCCATTATCCTCATAATGTTACATTTAAAATAGTTTTCTTCTGCTTCTGTGTTAGGATGATGAGGTCTTCCTGTTGTATGACCACTGGGTTCTGGTGTTACCATGTTGATTTTTATGTTGTTGAATGAATTTTTGGCGCCTATCTATTTCTTCCTCCAATTGGTGCCACAGTGTCTTTGCATCTTGGTTCTATCCTTGCAGTGGCTGTCCATGTCTTTGGGAACTGTTCTTGGTCTGCTCTGTACTGTCACTCTCTGTGTCTCAGGGATCCACTGAAGTTTCTCTTGGCCTGCTCTCAAGTCCACTTGGTCTGCTCTGTTGGTTCACTCTGTGTAGTCACAGCCTGTGCTTTAGGATTCTTCTCTCTTCCTTTCTCATAGTCCTCTCTGTATAGTTGCAGCTGTGTTTCTGACTTTCACTGAGGTTGCGGGGGTGGGGGTATAGGAGGATTTGAGGCAGAGTGGAGCTTGCAGAGTCCGATGGGTGGGGTGCCCCCCCCAGCAGCCTACCTGTAGGAAGCTTGTCTGCTGGCTGCCTAGAGAAGCTGAGGTAGGTGGGGGAGGGGCCTAGGGTTTTGCCCTGGTATGGAGGGCCTAAAGAGTGGGTGTCCCACCAGGTGGGACCTCTTGGTCCTCTGTGAATTTGCAGTCTGTGTTTCAGAGTTCCACTGAGGTTGCACTTGATAGGAGGATTTGGAGTGGGATTTGTGGCTTGCCGGGTCCAATGGATGGGAAGGGGCATTGGAGCAGACTACCTCCAGCCTAAGCTTTTCAAACAACCAGTCTTAATATATCCAGTAAATATACAGGAATCATGAAATGATAGAGTAAGAGCTGAATGGACTCCTTTGCTAAAGTTTGATTTAAGAACTTTCAAGGACACAATAGTCTCAGATGGAATAGATTCATCTTTTGTGAAGTAAATGTTAAGCTCGTGGTCAGTTTGTAATAGAATTACCCATTATGACTGGATAAAGTTGGGTAAAGCTGTTTTAGAGCTTGGTCCACAATTGCAATGGAGTAGCTGATTGAGAAATGGAGTAAAGCTGGAGGTATGGAAGTCTCAAGATCAAATTCTTGGAGAAGAAAATTATGTTACTGTAGAAAGGTCACATCCTGGCTTTATGTCCTGCATCAGCTTTGAGTACTTGGGACACAATTGTAGAAGTAAGAAAGAAGACTGCAGTTATACAGGGCCCAAAAATAACCTTCATGTATTTCTTAGAAAGATTGACTTTAACAGTAAATAGAATGATACCAAATTCATAAGTTAGACAAATAATAATTGAACCACTGGCTTTTTAAAATGCCAATTCTCTATGCAAAAGGATAGTTAGAGTATTAAAGGCAAGATCAGCACCTTTGGAGGAATGGATTTGATCTACAATTAATATTGAATCTCATGATCGTGATGATGCATGGATAGAGGAGGTGATTTCCAGAGGTTTGAGGAAAAATCAAAATGTCAAATGTTATACTTGTGACAAAGAAGGTCACATTAAAAGGGATTGTAAACAGGGAATTCCTAGAAACAATGCTTTTTTCTAAAAAATAATCCATTCAGAATTCCCCTCCATTATGCAGAAAGTGTAGCAAAGGCAGTCATTGGACTAATGAATGTAGGTCAATGAGGAAAATTCAAGGTAATCCTTTGTCATCAAGAAATTCCATGAGGGTCCTCTTTCAGGGTCCTATGACAAATCCAGTTTAGTTATTTCCTGACATCATAAAGGAAACTTCTTCCCAGAGCAATTAAAAAACCTAATGCCAATTGTAAGAAACCATATCGCTTTGGATAATATAACAGTTATGGAAGAGAAAACAAAAATTCAGGAGAAACCATAAAGCAAGTATTTTGACAAGCTTCTATAAATTAAGAAAGATGAAAATTAAAAATATGAATGAATGACATTGTTATTGACGGTCTGGTAGACATCAGTGCAGATGTAACTATAATTTTATCAGAATCTTGGCAACAAAATTTGCCTCTTCGGGATGTAAATGTCTCAGTTTTTAAGGATCAGTAAATTATCTCACGTAAATCAGATTAAAAGATGTGTCAAATATATAGGGCTAGAAGGCTAGAGAGGAATATTAAAATCATATGTGGCTAATGTAGCAATGAATTTGTGGGGATGTGATTTGATACATCAATGGAATAATCAGATTAACATTCCCATAATCTTAGAAACAAACCATAAATTAACATGTGTTTCTAGAAAAAGAATAATACAAGGTTTTATAAAGAACAGTCACTGATCGTTCAAGTTGTACAATAACAGGACACAACAGCTGCTGATATTTCAAAGACACCAACAGCCTTGCCTTTAAAATTATTGACAGACAAACCCATATGGGTTAAGCAATGGCCTTAAACAATATAGAAACTTTATAACAGCTGGTACAGGAGTAACTAGATGCTTAGAATATTGAAGAATCAACCAGCCCTTGGAATTCTCCTATATTTGGTGTTAAAAAGAAATCTGGAACATGAGAATGGTAACACATCTAAGGGCTGTTAATAAGGTGATTGATCCCATGGGCTCTCTACCGTCTAGCATTCCTTTGCCTTTTCTATTGTCTAAAGGATGACCTCTTCAATCTAAAAATGGCTGAAAGACACTTAAGGAAAGCTCAACATCTTTAGCCATCAGAGAAATGCAAATCAAAACAACTCTGAGAGTACATCTTACACCTGTAAGAATGGCCAATATCAAAATCACTGATGGCAACTTATGCTGCAGAGTTTGTGGGTAAAGGAAATGCTCCTCCATTGCTGGTGGGAGTGAAAATTAGTACAGCCCCTTTGGATACCAGTATGGTGATTTCTCAAAAAATTAGGAAACAATCTTCCTCAAGACCCAGCAATACTACTTTTGGGTATATATCCAAAGGATGCTCAATTGTACCACAAGGACATGTGCTCAACTATGTTCATAGCAGTATTGTTTGTCATAACCAGAACCTAGAAACAACCTAAATGCCCCTCAACTGAAAAATGGATAAGGAAAATGTGTACATTTACACAACAGAGTACTATACAGTATAAGAAAATAATGACATCTTGAAATTTGCAGAAAAATGGATGGATCTAGAAAACATCATATCAAGGGAGGTAACCCAGACCCAGAAAGACAAATATCATACGTACTCACTCATAAGTAACTTTTAGACATAAAGCAAAGAAAACCATGCTGTTGTGGGAGAGAGGGCCTGCTTTTCGTCCCAGCTGCCCAGCTTACACCTGAAATAATCACACAGAAATTGTATTAATTAAATCACTGCCTGGCCCATTAGCTCTATCCTCTTATTGGCTAACTCTCACATCTTGATTAACCCATTTCTATTAAATCTGTGCATCACCACGTGACTGTGGCTTACCGGCAAGATTCTAATCTACATCCATCTCAGGCAGGAGATTCATGGTATCTGCCACACTGCCTTCCTTCTCCCAGAATTCAATTCAGTCTACTCCACCTATCTAAGTTTTGCTCTATCAAAAGGCCAAGGCAGTTTTTTTATTCAACCAATGAAAGCAACACATAGACAGAAAAACTTCTTACATCAACCAGCCTACAACTCACAATCCCAGAGAACCTAGACAACAATGAGGACCCTACAAGAGACATACATGGATCTAATCTGCCTGGGAAGTAGAAAAAGTCAAGATCTCCTGAGTAAATTGTGAGCATGGGGACCATGGGAGACTGTTGAAAAGGAGGAGAGAAGAAGGGAGGGGAGCAGAGAAAAATGTATAGCTCAATAAAATCAATAAAAAACCAACCTCTTAATAGTTATTGATTTAAAAGATTGCTTCTTCACTGTAGCTTTACAAGAAAAAGACAGAGAAAAATTTGCCTTCACAATGCCTACTTATAATTCTCAGCCTGCTAAAAGATATCAAGAGAAAGGTTCTCCCATGGGGAATGTTAAATAAGCCTCACCGTGCACTAATATTTTGTAAGTTAGTCATTGGAAATGATATATAAACCATTTCTTGAAGCTATAGTTTACCATTACATGGATGACATTTTACTATCTGATTCAAATGTAGACACTTTAAAAAGAATGTTTGAAGAAAATTTTACCTGTTGTGAACTACAAATTGCTCAGAGATTCTATTAATTATTTAGGTTATAAGATAGGTTTATAAATAAATATAGATCCCAAAAGGTGCATATTAGGAGAGATCAATTGTAGATTCTTAATGATTTTCAAAGATTGCTATGAGACATTTCCCATCTATGGAGCACTATTGGGATAGGTTCTGATGACATGGTTAATTTAAACAAAACCTTAGATGGTGACAAAGACTTAAATAGCCCCAAGAAATTATCAAGTGAAGCTGAGAGAGAATTGCCTTTGGTTGAAGAGAAATTACAGAAGGCACATGTGGAATGTGTGAATCTGAATCTTAGCTGCATTCTTGTCCTATTACTTTCCAAACCTTCCCCTACAGGAATTTTAATACAGAGGGAGGATATTACCTTAGAATGGATCTTTTAGCTACATAAACATAGTAAAAAAAATTAAAAACTTAAGTGAAAAAGGTCTCTGAGTTAATTCTAAAAGAAAAGTTGAGACTTTGTCAATAAGCAGGAATAGATCCAGCAGAAATTACAGTATCTTTTAGTAATGATGAAATTGACAAATTATGGGAAGAAAGTGATCCCTGGCAAAGAACTTGTAGTATTTGGGGGGTGGGGATTGACAACTATCTCTAAAAAAGAATTTGACTTATAAAGAGACCTAATTGGATACTTCCTCACATTGTATGGGGACACACCAATAACTGGAGCCCCTACATTCTATACTAATGCAGGTAAATCAGGAAAGGCAGGTTACACACCAGAAGATCTAAGTAATGTGGATCCAAGTCCTTATGATTCTCTCCAAAAGTCAGGATTATATATGTTATTCTCATAGTACAAAGGGACTTTAAAGAGGTTCTTTAAGAACCTCTCAACATAGTTACCAATTCACAATATGGAGAAAGAATTGTTTTGCATATTAAAATGACTGAATTTATACCAGATGATATATAATTGACTTTATTATTTATTCAGTTATAAGACACAATCAGGAATAGGAGTCATCCCTTATACATAACACACATCCAATCTCATATGGGTCTGCCAGGTACTCTAGCACAAGGTATTGAAGAAATCAATCAATTATTGATTGGAAATGTGATGAAGGCCTCAGAATATCATTCAAAAACTCATGTAAATAACAAAGGTTAAAAAACACTTAACCATCATGTGGCACATGAGGAAATGTCCGACTTTTTCTTTATACAACCAAACACCACCACCTGCAGGAAATAATCCCAAGGGTACTCAAAGTAATGAAATCTGGCAATGGATGTGTTTCATTTTGTAGAAGTTAAAAAACTAAAATATGTTCAGCACACCATTAATAGCTATTCAGCTTTTTAATGGGCAACTGCTTTGAATTTGGAAAAGGCTGATTCAGTAATCACACATTTGTTAGAAGTTAGGGCCTTCTTGAGTATACCTGCACAAATAAAGGCAACAGTGCTCTAGCAAATGTCTTTAAGAAAATGAAACAGTGTTTTGCTTATTATAAAAGTAAAGCACATTACAGGCATACCACACAATCCTACAGGGCAGGCAGTTATGGAAAGATTATGTTGAACTCTAAAGAATATGTTAAACAAACAGAAATAAATATCCCAGAAATTGCATAACACTCCATTAACTTTGAATTTTCTAAATGCTAATGAGAGAGGAATAACAGCTGTGGCGAGACATTGGATAATACAAAAAAAAACCTATGGAATTAAATCAGCTGGTATAGTTTCAAGATGTACTGAACTCAGAATGGAAACCAGGGCATGTGTGACATTGGGGAAGGGGTTTTGCTTTTGTTTTCACAGAAGAAAGGCTATGGACACCATCACAATTGATATTCACTTGGAACATGAGACACATCTTAATTAGAAAGAGATGATAGTTCATCAAACAACATGGCCGTTTAATCTAATCTAGCTTGTAAAACTACCAAATGTTTTTCATTTGATCAGATGTAACTTGCCAAAAGAGACTTGACCTAAAGTTAGGGTTGGGAAAGGGTTTGGTTTCTGTCTTTTCAGGATAATAAAGGTATCCAGCTAAGAAATCTGAAGACCACCGAACAAATGAGAAATCTGAAGAAAAAGGACAAATCATCCAGAAAAAAGTCTCAAAAAAAGAGTAAATTGGCCCATTTGTATATCACATTTCCAATAGGATAAATTTAATAAATCTTCCCAAATGTTTGTTTCTGCTCTTTTCTACAAACATATAATCATGCTAATGATCTTTTTGTAGTTTAAAGCTAGTTTTGGAATTGGAGTGTGACTCTCTCCTTCTCTGAACCCAAATACTTTTATTAAAGTGAAATCCAAAAATCTCTATCTCATGTCAGGAGAATTCCAATATTGGACAGAAGCAAAACAAAAATTTAAGGACTATTTTATTGCCACTAATCTTTTAATCCTTTGCTTTTATATTGACTCTAACAACTTTTCTTAAGGTATAAATTTTATGACATATGTATATATGTTCTAAACTTTTCATCATGATAGTAATGATTATATAGAGTACTAACTACTCCTAGAAAAGGTTTCATCCACCTTCCTGTACATGATTTTGGGTTTGAGTCTCTATCAGTTTTTGGCAGTGAGCCATGAGCATGCTTGACAGTGATCTTTGAATTCTCCAAAAAGAGAATGGGGCCCCACAATGATGAATCCTCCAGGGCTATGATAACACCATTAAGCTGAAAAACACCACCTATAGATTGACTTTGGACTGCAAACTGCTCAGAACAATTTTGAGGTGGCTACCTTAGATGATCCAACCTAGTAGACTGCTCTAGCCAGGATGTTAAATGAGTCCTGTACACTCCCATTACACATAGACCGAACAACAAATGATATAACTACCTCTCCTCTCCTAGTTGACAATTAACTCAAATTTTTCTTTTCAGGATCCCCTAAAGATACCATGGCCCCCAGAGACCAGGAAATAAATTTAAGTATACAACACCCACATTTCCAGAGGTGGGATACATGATTTTTGAACATTCAATGGGTTGTGGATACTTTTCATTGTTTAGGGGTTGTTGGTTACAAGTTGTTACTAAGTTCAGGAGGAAAGTTGAACAGAGGATATTAGGTTCAGAGTTCTTGTTTTGAAAAGAGAAAAGGGGAATATAATTATAATAGGATAAAAGGTACATTACTGAATCCACTCTTAAAAGAAAACATGGAAGATATAGATAGATATGATAAGATAAAAAGCTAGATTATGTAATCTACTTTTAAAAAGCAACTATTGGCTTTAAATGTTTTACATTGAATTGGACTTTTGTATATTGTATAAATTGTTTTATATTGATACAAATTTGAGATTAATTTTGTTAGAACATACTGTAATCATTTCTACTCTTGTTCAAGGTATTGTACCTATACAACTGATTTAACAATGTAATGTAAATTTCTAGTCCTTGAAACTTATTATTACCAACTGTTTAGGATAATAAGAAAATGCAGGTTAGTAGAGAATCACCTATTATAGTAGAACTTGTAGTCACATTGAGTATGTTTTCAAGGTTAAACAAAGATTTAGTTTAGATAGATATATTATCTTCAGAGATCTACAGAATATGACAATTAAGATGTTTTAATAACATAGGTTCTTCTTTATGACAATGAGACATATCTGCTCCTTGCAACAAAATCCATTTCAGAGAAGATAGTGGACATTGAAGAAACTCCACATAGAGTTTACTTTCTTGTGGCAAAAGTAAGCCACTGGACTAGAAAATGCCCTTGTCTTGACTGCTGACCATGTGCTGTCCTAGTTGGACAAGCAGGACACAAAAAAGAGTGACTGACAAACATTGTCAAGACAAGGAGGGGCAGTCCTTCAGAATATCCTGCTTGATAGAAAAGTTTGTCGGATATGCTAGGCCTGTAGGCTGCAGATGGATGCTCCAATGTTGCAAAGGAACTTTGGATGACTGTACAGCCAACCAGCTATTTCTGTCATTTGTCATATGTTTTGGAAGTGGCTTGCTTGCACTTCCTGCTTACTCAGTTAATATTATTTCTTTCCTGGGTCTCTGAGGGAGTTGAAGACTAGATGTTTATAGTTATAGTTTTCCTTGTTTACCTAATGCAGAAAGGAAGCTATAATAGAAATTAGGTACAAGACTTTGAACTCACTGAGATGGGCTAGATCTGGAGTATTTTTTCTGAATTTGTCAAATACAAATGGACTAGATATTGTTGATGTACTTACTGTCTGTATATATTGTATATAGTTATTGTATTTGTCATATATAGTTTTCTTATATTAGTTATAACCTTCTTTTTATTTTAGACCAAAGGGGAAATATAGTGGTATATTATTTGTGTTTTAATAAATAAAGCTTATCTAAAGGTTAATGCAAAGAAGCCAGACAAATCAACCATAAAAACCAGACAGTGATGGCACAAACCTTTAATCCCAGCAGCCCCACAGGCCTGGCAGTGGTGGTACACGCCTTTAATCTAAGCACTTGAGAGGAATATAAATCAGTAGGAGACATGTCTCAGCTCAGTCTCATTCTGAGGATTCTTGGAGGCCAGATCTCCCATTTTCAGTTTGAGTTAGAGGTAAGAGACAGGGCTGGCTGCTTTGCTTTTCTGATCTTCAGATTGAATTCTGATACCTCTCTCTGGGTTTTTATTATTTATACTCCAGATGATGTAGATGATGATGATGATAATGTAGATGTTTTCTAATGGTAAGGATGCTGCTGATGGTGTAGATGCTGCTGCTGCTGTAGATACTGCTGATGGTGAGGAGGTTGCTGATGGTTTAAATGCCACTGATAGTGAGGATATTGCTCATGGTGAGGATAGTGCTGATGTTGTAGATGCTGATGGTGCTGTAGATACTATTGGTGGTGTAAATGCTGCTGATTGCTCTAGATGCTGTTGGTGGTGTAAATGCTGCTGATGGTTAGGATACTGCTGGTTGTGAGAATACTGCTGATGATGTAGATGTTGCTGGTGGTGATACTGGTGGTGGTGACGATACTGCTGGTGGTGAGGATACTCCTGATTGTAAGGATACTGTGGACAGAGAGTATGATGCTCACAGGTGATATGCAGAACGTGGTGGTGCATTGCTGGTGATGGTAGTGATACCACTGATAATAGCCACTTTTATCACATTTGTCTTCTGAGCCTTATACTAAGCTAAACACTTTTACTGTTAGTGTCCCTAATGTGTAAAATGTGTAAAGCTACTTTCAAAGAAAGTGAAATTAACTTTCTGGTATTCCAGGTGGTAAAAGTAAAACTCAAGGAATCAGATGGAAGTTTCAGAGCTGTGTTGTGCAAGACCTATGCTACCAGGATCACACACCTTCCCAATGGGCCTTCTTTCCTATGCTGAATGGTTCTCCCCTTTGTTGTGTAGTAATTCAAGTAAGGCATGCACCTGGAGGAAGATCATCCCTCCTGCATCTCAGGAAATTCTGGGCTTACTCTCAGATGTATTGTTCCTCCTGTGGGCATCACCCAGCACCCCAACTGGGCCCTACACATGACTGAAAACTTCTTATACCACAAGTACCACCTGAGTTGGAAAATGGCTGCTCTTCCAGTTTCTAAGCTGTTAATCTCCAGGTGTCTTGCATATCACCCAATATTATTTCTGGAGGCACCTCATTATCAATATGTTGAGACTCAAAACATCTTCAAACTAGAAACTGTGGAAACATCTATAATTTTCACTCTGAGTGAAAGAGAAGGGAGAAGAAATAGCACAACTGTGGTTTTCCTCAACACTCTTGAGGTGTCTGACTCTCAGAAAGCACAGTAATGATGGAAGTAATGGCCAGGGATGCTGTCATGCCCATCCACTTACATGTGATCGATGTTAAGCCATGCTGGAGCTTGTGTCTTGGAAGGTCTGGAATAGGCTTCCTCCTTTGAGTTGCTGAAGAACAAGTCCCCTCCTGGTTTTGACACCAGCCTCTCATTGCCCCTTTGAAGGCAAGAGACTTACTCTGCCATTGCATGGGACAAGGGAGTAGGGTACTGTGGAACCAACATTTTCTGAGTTTTCTTTTGAATACTCTTATTTGTGCTATATGTGGGGATGTTCTTTCCTCCTCTTTGCCTTAATTTGAGTCAGATTATAAACACAGAGCAGATTGTCGGTCCCAGCCTGCTGCACGGATGTGCTGAGCCTTGTGTCTGGAGCTGTCCAATGTGGGGTGCTAATTAGAGATCCTTTGAGTGGAGCCCATCAGGCTGCATCAGAGTGAGAAGGGGAAGGATGCTGCAGGCACATTAATGAGCATTTGGATGTGGGCCCCGGCCTCTGGTGCAGACTCCTGAAAGGCAGAGTGGTGGAGCCTGCAACTGATTCATCACCTGATTTGTGGGGAATGGCTGGAGCAGCTGCCCTTGTGGAAGTGTTCTTGCTCATGTGCCCCCCACCCTTACTTTTTGTTTTCTAAAAGAAGACCAGTTGATTTCAGCTAGTTGTGCACACAGAACTAAACAATTTGGATGATAGCTAGAGTTATATCATTTTGGAAACAATAACAACAGCAGAAGAAGAGTCTAAGAGGTGACAGTGAAACTCTTTTGTCTGAAGAAACAAGTCTAAAAAGGTGAAATGATCTGTTAAAGTTCTTACACAGAAGCTACTCCAGGACCATAGCAAACACGTTCTGATCCCCAGCTTCCTGTAGGGGAAGTCTGTCCCATGGGGTGCAAAATAGCTTGGTTGGTGGCATGCTTCCTGCAAAAACATAAGGACCTGAATCTGGATGCTGGGCACCCATGTAAAAAAACAGAAATGGTGTCACATTGCTGTAATTCCAAAGATGCGTAGGAGGAGACAGGAGCATCCTTGAGGCTTTCTGGCCAGTCAGTCTTGCGAAATTACTGAAGTCCATGTTCTGTGAGAATTTTTTTTTTGTTTCAAAATACCATAGTCAAGAAAGTAGTAAAAGAAGACCCCCAGGCTACGCTCTGGGCTCCATCTGCACATGCACACATGTGTATACACACATAGACATGTTCTCTCCCTCTCTCAAGTAGGATTTAGACAGTGAACTGTTGGGGTTGGGGAAGGAGAGGCCTCAGACCTTCAGAAAGGCACCTGGAACCTCTGTTGAAGGGGAGGTGTGTTTGTAGCACAGCTATCCCCTGGAGCCACACAAACCCCCATACTGCAGCAGATTCCCATATTTCTCTAGAGATAATGTACAATAAGATCCCTCAACATCAGCAGCCACCAGAGGAATGCAAGCAAAGCAAAACAATAAAAAACAAGCAGAAGGTGGTGATACCCTACCTCCCAGACACAAGTCTGGCTGGTATAAATAACTATGAGGATAATGTGATGACAATGTTGAAGAGAAACTGCTCCGCTCTTTGTTTGGTAGGGTCACAAAACAAGCTGGAAGCTCTTGAAATATTAAATATTTTGAGTGATAATATGACCCTATGAATTAATATGTTAGACTTATAACCCAAGAGAACCAAAATATGTCCATCTCCCAGACTTGGCAGCTTACAGTGATCTAACAGCATTATTCAAGGTGACCCAGAGTGGAAGACTGCCTGGGTGTCCTTCATCTGGTTCAGGAAACATTAGTATGTGGTAACATTGTATAGAGGAAGCTCACTCAGCCCTGAGGAGGATGGGGACCTTGGCACGTGCTATGAAGTGGGCCATATGCAAGTGGCCACATTCTATGAGGGTCCATTTACAGAAATGTCTGCAGAGGAACTCCCTCTCAGATGCAGAAAGTAAAACCATGGTTGTCTGGGCTGGTGACAGAGAAATGGGGACCTGCACCACGTTTTGATTTGGCAATGTTCTGCAGTTATTTAGTGGTGATGTTTACACATCTGTAAACACATTAAAATCACAAAACTGCATGATTGCATGGCCTGGTGCATCTTAAGAAAGCTGCTACTTAAAAATCATTGCTGCAGTAACTACTGAAGCCTGAAGCTTGGCCAATCAACAATGCTCGTATGTCAGAGATGCTTGGTGCCATTGGGCCATGAGGATGGAGCCCAGGCCTCCTGAGTACAGGCTGATGGAGATCTAACTCTTACCTTGTCTCATCTTCTCCTCTAGGATGAGGACTCTTTCCCTGATAACATCCTGACCTATGTGGCCCACACTTCTGCACTGACCTATCCTGCAACACGGGTTAAGTATCCTGACAACATTTTGCGGCCGCTTAGCAAGCTCCAGCCAGATGAGTTCAGCCCCAAGGTAGATAGTGATGTGGACAAACAGCAGCTGCTTGCTGCACTTGGTGCCTCCACTGCTCAGAGGCCTCCCGGAGAAAATGATCCAGGGCCACAGTACCTTCTGCATAGTCCCGTGAGATCTTCGAGACCCTTCTCAGGACCTGCTGCTTCCCAGAGATGGTCTTTCCCTCCAGGAGACTCCAAAGATTCTCTGAGCATGGGAGATGGTGAGTGTTTTCTGTTGGCCTGCTCTCATGATTTCTTCTTGGAGGGTATTTCTCTTACACACCTCATGTAGACACATATGACAAAGCGATCTTATATAGGCCCAGTGTCCCTATTGGAGAGAAGAATCCTACCACAAGGATACCCACAGAAGCTGGGGAAGAGGCAATTGCTCGGGGTATAGATGGCTGCCTTAGCTCCTGCCTCTTAAGGCTGGCACCTGGGCTGTGTCATCTACCATGCTGTTAGGCATTCTATGTCATGTCATTCTGGATGGCCAAATCCATAACAGACACTCAGATATGGTTAAGTAGTTAATCCTCAGGGGTGTTCAGTCTGTGGTTAGTACAACCCACAATGCAATGGTTTGTAGTGCATACCTCAATGTGGCCTTTGTTGGTGCTGTGGTTTTCAGCTTCTGGGGAAGAATAATGAACCTTTGTGACTATCTTCAGGCTGTTGGGGGCACCTATGGGCAATGACAGCTTAAGTACTTGCTGGCTCCTGATCCTTTATATCATATACAAGGTTCTGGTCCATTTTATTTCTTAACAACCTTCCACTAGTATCATCCCAAAGTGGGATTATTATGTTGTGACTTTGCCTATGGATTTTCTAAATCTAAGCAGGTAGCACTATAAGGAATTAGCTGGGGAATGAGCTGGCATCATCCTGTCTCCTGTAAGCAATGCTCAGTTTATATTGACAGTCCTGCTTTGCAGACGGATGCCAAAGTTGGTCTTTGCCCATAACCTCAGCAAGTCTGCTAAGGAAAGATGCCCATGCCTTCTCTGTGATCCCTGTTGTTTCTCTTTCATGGTCAGGTAGGGTCCTTTGTTTCTCTTTGTTTCCTAGTCCATATCCCACAACCAGAGAATTTCCATTTATTGTTGGAATCAGCCATAGTTATTGGATCTAGGAAGAGGTAGATGCTGCTTTTCTACCAAGGGATGAAAATCTAATTGAAAAATGGGATATATTTGTGAATAGACTACCTATGCCTATGGTTGCCACTGCCCTGATCATGGCTGCTTGCCCAGTGTGCAGGTTACTTTCACAAGCTGCTCTATGTATGTTCCTAACTTCACTGTATGCTTTTAAAAGTGACACTAAAATGCTAAACACAAAATCAACAGATCTGGAAGGCAACCCTGTGCATGTCACACCAGCTTCAGCACATGACTCTCTGGGACCTTTACGCTCTACACCCCACTCTTACTGCAGAATTTTGAACTGAATTTGGTCATTATGTTGTTTTACATGTCCACATTCCAGTAGGGTATAGAGAGATGAAGATCAGTGTACAGACCCAGCCACAGCGATGCCACTGCATGTGAGCGTAGTGACAAGTGTCAGAGTGTCTTAGGGGCCATACTTCCCAACCTTCACATTTATCACCAGTTCTTCTGAAATAAAGCCTGTGGACATCTGGAAACATCTAGGCTTTTCCTTACTCTCATTCAGTTGTTTTATCAGAAGCCTGGTCAGTTTTCTGAAGGAGTTTATCACATTATTAATTTTACTGGTTGTATCCCGGTGATGTTTAAGTCATTTCTGCTCTATGTCTGGCATATGGTCATCTCTGTTTGATCTTAGTGAGGTGGGTTATGGAAGTCCTATGTGCTTTGGGGAAGTGCCCACTGTCCCATCCTTGTCTCCTTTAAGTTTCTTGGTGGGGTGGGTCACCAAGCCCTTATGGCAAGCTCTGGCTTTAGCATCCACATACAGTTCAGGGACTGGAAAGTTTCCCAGTCTCTTGATATGCTGAGCTGATCCTACAAGGAAAAACACTCCATCCCCAATTCCCTCCTTCAAACATTTGGGTAAGTGGTGAGTGTTTGCTATCCCTCTCCCTGCCCCCATTGTGACTCTGGGCCCTGCGAAGGCAGTGCACCGCAATCTCCATTGGTGCTTATGTCCTGGGCTAGGTTGGACATCTGCATTATTTGTGGAGTGAATGAATGAATGGAAGCATCTGCACATTATCCCAGTTGTTGCTAGCATCAGCGTGGTTTTCCACGAGAGCAATGGTGGTACCCAACCAAACATTTGGATCACTCAAAAGAAAGCTTGATTTGTCAACAACAAACTGCCGAAATAGCAACTGAACACTATTGAGTTTTTTTGCTTTGGCTAAACAGGTCCTGGGTCATTAAATTACAGATTGCATTCCTTTTATATATGTATATATAATCACCATATAGTGGGGGAGACAATGGCCCAGTTAGACATTCTGTATCACCAAGTGAAGCCTCCAGTGCCAGAAATGGACTATATTCACCGTGGGGATGGGGCTTGGTAAAAGATTGTTGCTTGTATGCCTAACCAACTATTAAAAAAGGAGGGAAGGGAGTGGAATCTGTGATTGGTGTGTAAAATGAGAAAAGATAGTTGTTGCAGGGAGAGGGCCTGCTTGTTCTTCCTAGCCATCTGGCTAGCTTAGCTCCAAAATAACCACACAGAAATTGTATCAATTAAATCGCTGCTTGGCCCATTATCTCTAGCCTCTTATTTCCTAACTCTCACATCTTGATTTAACCCATTTCTAGTAATCTGTATATCACCATGTAGCAGTGGCTTATCGGGAAAGATTTGGCATGTCTGTCTCTGGTGGCTCCATTATGTCTCTCTGACTCTCCTTTTTTTCTCCCAGAATTCAGTTCTGTCTTCTCCGCCTACCTAAGTTCTGCTCTATTAGGCTAAGGCAGTTTCTTTATTCATTAATGGTAATCACAGCACACAAAGGGGACTCCCACATCAGATAGTTTGAGAAGAAAGTAAAATTATATATTAAAATAACAAGTATATAATCTTACATAAGAAATACATGAGAATCATTCTATTTCACCCATGACATGCTTTGCAGGACACATGAGGGTCTTCTGTGAGTTCTGTCACTAGGTAGCAGCTGTCTACCTGTCTTGTCCCTTTACTCAATACTTGGACTATTTCTCCCCAAGACTCTGAACAAAAGCTTTAGTGATAGAAATTTCTCCATCCACTTTTTGTTGTTGTGTTACAGTTTCTAAATTAAAGAGCTAGTCAGATGGCTCGTTGTGTAAGAGTTCTTATTGCACAGGCATGAGCACCTGAATTCCGATACTAGAACCCATCTAAGAAGCTGTGCTTGGCCAGAGGTGTGCCTGCACACCCATTATTGTGGGGACAGAGACAAGAGAATGCCTTGGGCCAAATGGCCTACCTTCAGATTTGATGGGCAATGTTGTCTCAAGACAATAAGACTGAAAGTGATGGAGCAAGTCACCTGAGATCCTCTTCTGGCTTTCATGTATGCACAAAGTATGCACATGTACACAAAGGCATGCACATGTACACACAGGCATGCATATGCACATGCACACAAAGCATGCACATGTACACAAAGGCATGCACATGTACACACAGGCATGCACATGTACACACAGGCATGCACATGTACACACAGGCATGCATATGCACATACACACAAAGTATGCACATGTACACAAAGGTATGCACATGTACACACAGGCATGCATATGCACATGCACACAAAGAATGCACATGTATACACAGTCATGCACATGTACACACAGGCATGCATATGCACATGCACACAAAGCAGGCATACACTTACTCACACAGGCATGCACTTGCATGCACAGGCATGCACTTACACATACAGGCATGCACATGTACATACAGGCATGCACATATGCACACAGGCATGCACCTGCATAGAGCAATTTGACTTCTATTCTCTCATTTCTTACCAAGACCACTTGAAATATGTAATATTTCCTTCTTTTCCACATGACCACAAGAAATAAAATGAAATGCTTGAATGCTGAATCCTTTAAAACCATGCTATAAAGGAATGGGTGCCTGTCCCAGGCTACATTTTTCATATACCTTTGAGAGATAATTGACACTTAACTATGATATACTTCTCAAATTACAGAAAGCAATTTTTACATTGTTGGATTATTTTAGTAAATATAAAGAAGACACTGATGTAGATGTTCATGTGTCTTGGTAGGAACCCAAATGAGGATAGAATAAGGTAATAACTGAATTTTCTGAATCTGTTGAAACTAAGCAACCATTAAATGGGCTTCACCAACCAAACAGACTGTATGCCCTCTAAGCAAAATAGCACAGTCACTTGTGCAGGATGACAGTGAGCAGTGAGGGTGTTAAAGGTGAGGATGCTAATGGGGATGATGATGATGGAGGTGATTGTAAAGATGGTGATAGAGAAATGATAATAAAGGTAGTGGAGATGATGGTGATGGTAATGCTGGTGTTGGTGGTGATGAAGATTGTAAGGATGGTGGTCATGATGATGGTGAAGGTGGTTAGAAAGGAAGCACGATTAGGTTACCATGGTGATGATGGAGTGATAGTAATTATGGTAAAGGTAATGATTATGGTGATGGTAAGGATGGTGATAGATGAGGATGGTGAATGTGGAGTGGTAAAAATGAGGCTGATAGTAAAAATGATGATGAAGATGGTCAAGATGGTAATGGTGAAGATGATGATGATGACAGTAAGAATGACGGGAAGATGGTGGAGGATGATGATGTGGGGGAATAAAGATAGTGAGGAATGACAAAGGAGGTGGCGAGGTGATGGGGAGCATACAAGGCAAGGTACATGCTGATGTGACTGAAATATCCTTTCTACATACTAAGGAGCAAAAGCTATTATGTGTGCTTCACATCTTTCTCACTGAAGCAATTTTGCAGTGAAGCTATCTGCATGCTATCACTCACTCAGTAAAGCATGTAACATTTTGTTTGGGCAACCCCGCAAAGACAGGTCAGGCCCACACAGCTGTGCATGCAGAATCACTGTGAGGGGATCTTCTCTTTCAGGACTATACATCTGATGTTCTAACATTTCATGTAATTGCCCTGCTAGAGCTCACATGGAACATTGAAAGCTACCTAAAATGTCATTATTAGCTATCTAGAGCTCAGAGATCTGCAGTGCAATGGACAGAACAAAAGAAGGCCCATTTTGACGGCATTTGACTGGGCTGAGCTGGACTCCACCTTCCAGCAAAGCAGCTGGACTTTGAAGAGAATAATTTTCCAATGCAGGGCATCCTTAAGAGTTGTAGGAAAAGGCCGCTTGTTCATTTCTGGCTGCCTAGAACCTAAATAATTACACAGAAGTAGTATTAATTAAATCATTGCTTGGCCTATTAGCTTTAACTTTTTATTGGCTAGGTCTTATATCCTAAACTAGCCCTTCTCCATTAATTTGTGTATCACCATGTGGCTGTGGCTTACCAGGTAAAGTTCCATCCCCAGGGTCTGTCCCTGGTGGGGCTACATGGCTTCTCTCGACTCTGCCTTCTTTCTCCCATCATACAGTTTAGTTTTCCCCACCGAGCTCTACTCTACCCAATCACAGGCCAAACCAAATTCTTTATTCATTAGTAAAAGCAACACATATACAGAAGGACTTCCCACAGCACTTAAGGGTATAGACATAAGATGCCCATGTATGTTTTGCAGCACTTATGTGGAGACCACTTCCATTATGTGCTACTGAATTCCTGTTTGCTAGCCAGCAGCCTAGAGCCTTCCATGGTGTACTCCAAGTGTTCTGAAAGCTCTCATTCACTGTATGGACACCTGAGGAATTTCTGAAAGCTCTCATTCACTGTATGGACACCTGAGGAATTTCTGAAAGCTCTCATTCACTGTATGGACACCTGAGGAAATTATTTCGTGGCTGAGACAGTGGTTGTAGAAGGTATGCTTTATTTTGTCTCAAAGATGAAAGTGTGTGTTTCATAGCCCCACCACAGCTGTGGACATGACTTGGTTGTGTCTCCTTTGATCTGACCTTAATCTTCAGGAACACAGGTCTTGAAGGGCAGTATGTATGGTTCATACACATGGTCCACGTTTCCTCTCTGTATCTGATGAGATGAGAAAGAGTTCGGTGGGGACCATTGGTTTCTGAACTGCTGCATGTCAGAGCAGAGGGTCACCTCTGCTGAGCACTGGTCACCCAGAAGATAACCTCCCTGCTCCCTTGCATTCAGTGTTTTCAAAGCTTCATTCAGGTGAGAACCACTGAGAGGCTACAGGAGGTTGGATAGGCATCCTAGATCCCACAGGCATGTGTGGTAGGGCTGAGCTTGATCTGGGTCTAGAGATTCTAGAACATCTTGCTTTTCCATATGTTGATGCCTGTCTGGAAGAATCATCTCCATTGGTTGTAAACCTTTGGGATTTCTGTAAGTGGTGGGAATACCTGACACTGCTTCTAGCAGGACTAGTGCAAGACAGCATGTCGTGGAGGGAGCTCCTCTGACCTCCAGTCCCACAGTCCCACTGCTTGAGCACTAGCTGTTTAGGTTCCTCTCTTTCTGGCCCATGTCACATCCAGTCCAGCAGAAGATGCTCTGCTTTAGACAGACTTTGTCAGGGACCGTCGCCCCAACATAGAAACTGGTACTTTTTCCTAAATGTGTTCTCGGAGGCACGTGGAAGAAACAGACTCTTTCACACCATCATCGTTCAAAGGCAGCTCAGGACTCTTGTCCTTTACAGCATGACCTTGCATTTATTTCTCTCCCCCAAGCTCTGCCCAAACCTGAATTGCTCCTCTACCCTCAGGAATTCTCTATTCACATTCCTTTTCCGGGGGACACCACACCTTTCATCCATACATTTGCATATCTCACCAGCTTTGGAGCCAGCAACTCCTTCCTGGGCAATCTACATGTAAAAAGGAAGGCCGGAGCCAAACCTTTCACCTTTTGTCTTTCTAAGTTGCTAGCTTTCCAGCTACCAAGGTATTCAAGCCATGGCCGTGCCAGGCTGGCGGATGTCAGAGCCCACAGACTTTATATGCCTTCATTCTCCTCTCCTCACCAGTGCTGCTCAATCTGCCCTACCATTGACCTGCAGGTCATCTATGACCATCCTCTTTTGGTCTCCCTGCCTGGACCTTGTTTCCATGCTGCAGGATGGTTCTTTAAAAAGGAAACGCAGGTGGGCTTCTCAGTCCTGAACTTTCCTGTGGTGTGTATAAGCCCATACAGTTTGCCTCATCCCATCTCATCCCTCCCTTAATGTATTGCTAACTCTTGCCCTTGCTTGCTACCTTTCAGCCACCCTGAACTCTTATTTTCTTGGCCCAACAAACCAAGCATTTTCTACTCTAGTGCCTTTACCCTTGTTCCTTCTGCCCAGAGAGCCTTTCTCCCAGTATATAGTGGTCCATGCTGCTTCTCTTTGAATTCATGCTTAAGCTTCTGTTCCTTTCGGGTTGGCTCTCGGAGCCCTTCAATGGGTTGCCTCCCCTTCCCTCTTCCTGCCACTAGAGACAGTACGTGGGCCATGTTTCCCATAGTTTATTTTCCATCTTCTGATGTTGATAATGGAATGTTCCTTGAATGATAGCAGTGTTTACTATTATCTCTCTGGGCCTGAAAAACATCTAGTATATAGAAAACACACAAAAGAAGTATGTAGAAGAAGTATGGTGAACTTACGTCCTGAAATCCTCATCAATCATCTCCCAGAGACTTTGGAGACCGGGCTCCGGAGAACTTGTGCAAAGAAGCTAGGGGACATGCAGGGCACAAAGAGATCTCAGCCTTCTACACAGAAGGTAATCTGAGGGAGCTGAAAGAATCAGCATCATGAGAGAGTAGGCAGGGATGTCCAGGAGGACACCTAAATGTTCCATGTCATTGTGGTCAGCGTGCTACCAAGGAGGGTCTGACAGGATGGTGATTCCTGCCCTTCTCTTCCATTCCATCCTGACAGTCCTCTCCCCCATCCCAACACAGTGTAGAACTGGAGGTGAGCTTGCACCTGAAAGGGAAAAGGCCTGTCAGGAATACTGGGAAGGCAGTGAGCCCTGGTGTTGGTTGCAGGGATGCTCAGGAATTTTTGGACTAGGGATAGGCAGCAGGAAATATCCCCACAAGGGTCTAGGACTGAGCATCACAGCTGGTCTGATGCTGAGGAGGCATCATTCACCAAGTCAAGGCTTCTATCTTTGGAGTTCCTGGGAGAGGCTGTGCAAGGATAGAGAAGAGACACTTGCCCCATGCTTGCGGAGGCTCTGGAGAGGGAGCACTCTTGCAGATTGGCCTGCTGGCTGTTGGTGCTCTCTAGAGTCATGGGGTTTATTCAGTACTTGAAAAAAAGTTATCAGTCACCTACAAATGTATTTTCCTACCATGGAAAGTGCACTCAAAGCATGTGCTGGGTCTCACTCACACATCTGGTCTTCCCTCCTGGTGTCCATGCCTGCAGAGAGTAGGAGTTACCCAATACTCAGCCTCTTGATTTAAGGATTGCATTGACTCATCTTTATACCTGTTCCAAGGACACAAATTATATTTTATATGCTTATTGTGAGGTTAACATAAATCCAGAAATTGTTTTGATTACTTTTATACTTTTAAAAAATTTATTAATATTTTTCATTTATTTTCCATCTAACCTTAGTTTTCCCTCCATCCTCTCCTCCCATTCCCTCACCTGTTCCTCCTCTGCCCTCCCTGCCCCCATCTACTTTACCTGGCCTCTGGGCAGGCCTCCCATAGGAATCTGCAAAGCAAGGCACATCAAGTTGAGGCAGGACCTAGATCCTCCTGCATCAAGGCTGGGTTAGGTAACCAAGCATGGGGAATAGGTTCTCAAAAGCCAGTTAGTGTGCCAGGGACAGACCTTGATTCTACTAGGAGCCTGACAAGCAGATCAAGTTACACAACTGTCACACACATGCAGAGGACCTACATTGGTCCCATGGAGTCTCCCTATCTGTTGGTCCAGAGTTTATGAACTCCCAGGAGCCCAAGTGAGCTGTCTCTTGCTCACCTATGCTCATAGAAGCAAAATTCAGTTTTTGAGAAGGTTCCATGAGGTGCTGAAGGGAAGGTATATTTTTTTCTGTTTAGATGGAATGTTCTATACAGCCTCTTTGGATATCAGTGTGGCAATTTCTCAGAAAATTAGGAAACAACCTTCCTCAAGACCCAGCAATACCACTTTTGGATATATCTATCCAAAGAATGCTCAACCATGCCACAAGGACGTGTTCAACTATGTTCATAGCAGCATTGTTTGTCATAGCCAGAACCAGGAAACAACCTAGATACCCTCAACAAATGAATGGATAAAGAGAATGTGGTATATTTACACAATGAATTATTACTCAGCTATAAAAAACAATGTCATAATGAAATGTGCCTGCAAATGAATGGGCAGAAAAACATCATCCTGAGTGAGGTAACCCGACTCAGAAAGACAAACATGGTGTGCACTTACTCATAAGTGGATATTTGCTGTGAAAGATAACCAGGCTGCAATCCACAGACTTAGAGAGGCTAAGTAACAAGGAGGGCCCAAAGAGGGGCACATGGATTTCCCTGGGAAGGGGAAATAGAAGAGATCTCCTGGGTAAACTGAGGACAAGATGGGGAGGAGACAGGAACATGAGGGATTGGACTGGGTAGGTTGGGAGCAGGATGGAGGGGGAGCGTAATAAAGAGATGTCCTGATAGGGAGGCATTTGGGGGTTATGAAGAAACCTGGTGCCAGGGAAACTGATCCATAAAGATGACCCCAGCTAAGACTCCTAGCAATAGTGGAAAGGGTGCCTGAACTGGCCATCTCCAATCAGATTGGTGACCACCTTAACTGTCAACAAAGAGCCTTCATCCAGTAACTAATGGAAGCAGATGCAGAGACCCACAGTCAATTTCTGGGAATCCTGTTGAAGGAAGGGAGAGGGATTGTATAAATCAGGGGTGGGGGCCAAGGTCATGTTGGAGGAACCTACAGATTATTTATTATTCTATCTCATTTTTATATTTTATTAATTTTCATTGAACACTCAAATTACACTTTTGCTTTCATAATTCAGACTCTAAAGTGAAACAGTAATCTCCCCACACCATAAAATGTGATTTTTAACTATTTTGATTTTGTCTTTTTAAAAATTAGTAAATTAACTGGGTTATCTTTGCTTGTTAATAAAACCAAGTAATACATTTTAAACTCTTTTCAAAAAGGTAGAGTTTTGGACATTGCATATTTTAAAGGTTTCTAGTGGGTTTGGAAAGATGTTTGTCATATTTGTTTATGTCACCCTGTCAGTTTGCAAGGTGAAATTCATGCAGTGGTGTACAAATAGATTATTTTGCAAAAGTTTGGAGTCTATATAGTTGAAATTCAGAAAAGGAAGTTGCTTAACACACCGAAATATGTGGCAGGCTGGATGACAAGTCAGCCTGAATACTTGTCTGCTTTAAGAGAAAAAAATCATGGTGGGAAATGTCACTCAGTCATCTCATGGGGTTTGCTTTCTTTTCTGAAATGGACTTCTTGTATAGTCCAACTGACCTCGAATGCTCAGTCCAACTGATCCTCGTGCCTCAGCCTCAGAAGTGTCACAATCACAGGACTGGAACTAACACACCTGACTCTCATAGGATCCTAATGGTTGGCATGGCCAATAAATCAAGTTTGCCAGTCATGTCCACTGGCTAAGTCTTTCTAGATTCAAAATATTTTAGGGTATATATGGATGTGTATATGTGTATGTTCTATATGTATGGTGAGTATATGTTTATATGTGCATATGTAAGTTATATGTGTATGGTATATATACGTGTGTGTGGTATGTATGTGTATATTGAACAATAGTGTAGCCTTCCAGAAAATTATGCCCTTAATTTTCAATATTTTCTTGTTTGTATTTACTCCTGGGCTCTGAACATAATGGTTGCCCAATATAAGTTGACAAACTGGGTGGTTGGAGTGGGTGAATGGGCAATGCGTAGGCGAAAGGATACTGGAGTGGATAAGGAGGTAGACGATGAATGCATGCATGGGGATGTGTTCTGGTAGGCAAAGGCCTGCACATGCCTGGCTCTCTGGCTTTGGCATGGTAAGTTCCATGTCCCCTTCCTCCTTGACTACCTGCAAAGTCTCTCATGTTGAGTACATGCCAGTTCTTAGAGCTGGGTGCTCTCCTTGTTCCCAGTCCCATATAAAGCTGAGCTCAGTCTTGACAAGGTCATAGACCACACACACACTGTGGTTCTTTTCCTTCTCGTAATGAAGAGAGAGTGTGTGCATGTGCCATGATGTGACTGCCTTGATGACCTTTGAAGGTAGTGGGAGTGAGGAACTCTGTAGTGAAAACATCATGCATCTGTCTGCTCCCTTACTCAGGTGGAGTATAACTGTAAGTTACAATGGTATCTTGTCACTCCTGACTGATCCCATATGCTTCCCTCTTGGAGTAGCTTAGAGAGATTCCTCAGAGAACAGAAAAGGTACTTGCTATATGGTGATGCAACTGAAAGTATACTGCGAGCTCACATTCCTCCTTCAGGGCCGCTTCAACTAGGGAAAAGTCAACTTTGCTTTACTTTGTAACTGGGGCTCACCCCGAGGTCTCTAAATGCCCATCTCTGGAGGTTCTCTAAGTGGTAAGACTTGTTCTAACCAGATATGTCATCCTGCTGCATCCATGAAGATCCAGAGTCAGTGCCCTCAGCAGGGGTCAGCCATCAAATAGACCGTACTTGGTTGCATCTATGGATCTGTGGCATGGTGTCAGGGGCCCTCTTTTCCCGGGCATGGTGCACATTACTCTGCTTTGGGAGTGTGGAGTAGGTTCTGGGAACTGTGCAGTTTCTGTGAGCTCTGTGTTGACAGACATGCCCCCATGAAACTGCACTGCTTTTGTGTCTAGAGCCCATTTCTGCCTGTTGATGGGAGGAGGAGATGAGCAGCACTGTTGGAGTATGTAATTTTAGCTTAAAAAATAAACATCTGGAAAACACAAAAAGCCTGCATTCCTTAATTGTAGGAATCAGATTTTTCTACTCCACTAAGGTTAAAGACTAGTGTGATACCCAGCGTGGATCACAGTGGTCTCTATGACTGGCAGCACTGTTACTGTACCTCAGGAGGTGGAAACACAGAACCAAACTTTCAGACACAGCCTCTGGATAAAAATGCTAGAACTGGGACAGCACAGCGAGAGCTGGAGGAAACAAGCTCTACTGGGAGCAGAAGCCAGGAGCAAAGCCAGCCCTAGGAGCCAACCCAGTCCTGGGACACTGCAGTGTTGTGATTAGGGGAGCGCTGTGTGTTCCCCAGCACCCAGCTCCCCAGCCCCCAGCCATTGGCCCGCTCAGCTACTGGTGGCTGCCTGCACCCGAAATAACCACATGACAAACTGGATTCATTTAAACTCTGCCCGGCTT
>JAQHUG010000168.1:3432031-3497628 GCA_028555095.1 Dicrostonyx torquatus | reverse complement strand
TGAGGCGGACGCCCCCCGGCCCGCGGGAAGAACGACCACCACACGAGGATCCTTCGCGTATCACACTTTATTGGAGAGCTTCTTGGTTGAGGGGAGAGCTGAAGTGAGGGGCCCCGACCCACCCAATGCTGCAGCTTATATAGGGAATAGGGACACGGGTAGCCCTCTGATTGGCTGCCAATCTCTCGTGACCATCAGGCCATTCGGGATAGGCTGATGGTCTTATATGTGCAGTTGGTATCAAACCGCAATAGGGAGGAAGCCGGCGCCATCTTGTAATGGCGTCTATTAAAAGCAGCTCCCTGCAGTAAAAGCAGCTCCCTGCAGGTGTGACTTGAGCGTATATGAGACCTCAAAGGCTGCCTCCACAATGACACACTACCTTCAAAAAGGTAACACCTACTCCAAAAGGCCACACCTCCTAATAGTGTCGCTACCTTTGGGGGGCATTTTCTTTCAGACTACCACAGTGAGCCACACATTTTGTACACACTATATTGTATTGGAAGCACTGTGTGGGCCAGGAGACAGAGCAGCTCCAGCAGACCGGATGGTGATATATGACCATGAAAATGTGGAACAGATAGAAGAAAATCTCCACCACCCATGGAATTTCCATGACCCAGCCATGGTCCAAAGGCTCTCACTTCACCTCTGTTTTGAGATATCCCTATTCCTATTTGCTGCTTTGCCAATGGGCTGCAGGCATGCTTCATCAGGGAGGGCTGTCGTGTCCTGGGTGCAGTATGGAGGGCAAGAACCTGCCCTGCTTTATCCCACTGGTGTGAAACATTTAAGTAGCTCAAATTATGTATGCTATCTGGAATAAGAATGTCTCCTAGTGGCTACACTGAAGGGTGTTCCCTTCCAAAAAGGCCTGTCTGACTCTCACACACAGCTGAGACTGATTTGGTCAAACTCTGTGTGTGAAGCACTGAGATCATACCCTGAGAGCAGGCAGGAATCCAGATTCAAGGAATCAAGTCAGCAACGCTTCCGGTCCAAATGTTCAGGCAAAGACTCAGCCACAGAACTGTACAGTGGTGTAACACTCTGACGGGGGATTTACTTTACTAGCCTTTGTTTCTACTTTAAAAAAAAAAAACAAGGTTAGATTGAGTGTAGTGGCACACACCTTTAATCCCAGCACTTAAGAGGCAGAGGCAGGGTCTGTGGGTCTGTCTATGTTAGCAGGACAACATAGTAAGTCTCTGTCTCAAAAAGCAAAGAAAGCAAGGTTGAGCAGCTGCATGTGTGGTGCTTACTCGTAGTCGCAGCTCAGGAGGCTGAGAAGGGGGCGCTGCTCGCGTCTACGGTCAGGGACAGGTTGGGCAGCACAGCAAAGCCTCATTGCAAATAAAGAGGACGACAAAGGAAAGCAGCTGGTGATAACGATGTGGGCGTGCTGTGAAGTACTGTGTGTGACATCTGAGCTGAGTGGCGGGACAGATCTTCCAGAGGGCTAGGCTGCTCTCAACATTTCTGATCCTAAAGTTACTTTTGTCATTCTTGATTTTTAAAAAAGATTTATGAGTGAATGAGTGCTTTGCCTAAGATGGATGGAGCTAGGAAACAACATTTTGAGTGAGATAACCCAGACCCAGAAAGACGATTATCACATGTACTCACCCATAAGTGCATTTTAAACATAAAGCAAAGAAAACCAGCCTACAAATCACAATCCCAGAGAACCTAGATAACAATGAGGACCCTAAGAGAGACATACATGGATCTAATTTACATGGGAAGTAGAAAAAGACAAGATCTCCTGAGTAAATGTATGTAAGTACCCGGTGCCCCTAGGATTCAGAAAAGGCCTGGGATTCCCTGGAACTTGAATTAAGGGAGTTGTAAGCCACAGGATGGGTTCTGGGGACCATGAAGCCATCTCTCCAGTCTGCTGTTCTGTTCTAACAGTGTCACTCTGCTGCCTTTTAGTCACGTTATTGTCATTTGTGCTTACTGTTCATCCAGGTTCTTATTCAGGGTGCTGTGAGGCTGTGTGGAAGTCATGAGCTCTGTTAAATGGGACCCCACATGTTTTACTTGTGACTGAGTCTCTGCTCAATGCCGAGCTGGACTACACATGTGGGATTTACATGGTAGTCCACATACTATGTGGCAGGAGATGGAGTCCGTGTGCTTTCCTTGCATTGAAGTTCATCCTGGCTGTGCTTTTGTGCAAGTTCATGAGCTGTGCTCAGCATGCTTCGTGCACTGGAAAGGGCTTTCCGTGGAAGAATGACGGTGAACACTGGATTCTTCCTGTTTTACTCATTGGGTAGATATCAGGAAACAGCCTCTCTTAGAATGGTTGAAGAGTAATGTTGAAAGACTTCAAAGCATGCTGCTCTCCTTCAACCCTGAAACACATTAGAGATAGATCTCATCTTTATCTCTGAAATCCTTACTGCTCTCTCTCTCTCTCTCTCTCTCTCTCTCTCTCTCTGTGTGTGTGTGTGTGTGTGTGTGTGTGTGCGCGCGCGCGCGCATGTGTGTGTGTGTGTAGGGGCAGGGTACTCAAGGCTCTCCCATCTGTGAACCCAGCTAACAGCAATTGTCAGAGCTTGCTCTCCTCCAGGTGATCAGGGTGGCAGCTGCCACACAGAGACAGCCAGATTTGCTCTGTTGAGCCTGCCCATTGACTTTCCAGATTAACTCTAACAGCTTCCTAAGGAAGTTCTGTCCATGAAAGGACAGATGATGGCTATGTATTCTAAAATATAGCAGAGATAGCTGTGTGGTCATTTGAGCACAATCTGCACAAGGTGTTGAATAGAGCATGCCCTGCCTGCAGCTCTGACACTGATGGGGAGGCAGGAAAGGGACAACTTGCCCTGACTTGTGAGTGTGATTGGGGATGTCTGTAACATGAGGGCCTGCTTGTTGGGGTTTCTGTCCTGCCTGGTCCCCACAGTCATTAGGTCCCAAAGAATCACACAGAGGTCTATATAAGTTATAAAACTGATCAGGCTTCTTATTAACTCTTATAACTTATTATTATTATTAGTCCATTATCCTTTTCTATGTTAGCCACATGGCTCAGTACCTTTTTCAGTGGGGCAGGTCACATCTTGCTTCTTCCATGATCGGCAGAAATGAGCTTCCTCCTTCCCAGCCTTCTCCTGTTCTCATTGCCTTGCCTCTACTTCCTGTCTGGTTGACCTGCCTATACTTCCTGCCTGGCCAATCAGCATTTATTTAAAACATGATTAACAGAATACAGACAATTATCCCGCACCAGATGTCTGTCTGATTGTGGAGGCAAAGGGCTTAGAGATGGATTTGATTCATGAACTTCCTACTCAGGGTCCTGCTAAGTAGCTTTGCTGTGGATTATAATAGCCTTTTTCCCTACATAGGGCTGAGAAAACCATGAGGCATATGGGGCTAGGGCCATGACAAAGTCAGTCTGAATAATCTAGAAATGAAATTAGTGTGAGTGGGTCCAACACAAGCAGTAAAGCAGAGCAAGACATCATGGAACTTTCAAGTTAAAAAATCTTAAAAAGATCTGGACTGACATACAGACCTGCAAGATCCTTGGAGTGACCAGCCGAGGGCTTCCATCAATGTGAGGCCTGAAATTTAGGTGAAGGAGAGGTGGCAGGGCCAAGGGGCTGTGGTTAGTAGAAAAGTGATGGGTGGAAGTTACAGGCGAATGGGATCTGAGGAAGTGGGGCTTGGAGAGTGTGCCCGTTAGTTTTATGTCAACATGACACATGCTAGACTCATTTGGGAAGCATGAATCTCATTTGAGAAAGTTTTCCAATCCTGTGGTCAATCCTGCAGTCCATTTTCTTGGTTGGTGATTGATGTGTGAGGGCCAGGTTCATTGCCGGTGGTGCCGTTCCTCGGGTGGTGTGCTGTCAGAATGCAGGCTGAGGGAGGACCTGCCCCAGGCTGGTAACCTGCTGCTGGTAGTCTTAGATGGAGTCTAAGTCTGAGTCTTCACATTGTTCCTCAGTGTCTGTATCCTCTCTCCCTTCCTAAAGGGCACCAGTGACTCATCCTGACAAATTAAATGCACATGACATGGGGGAATACATCAGTGGCTGGATCTGGGATTGCTCCATTGCACTTGTGACATGACTGGATTTGGGGTTGCATCCTTGCACTTGCTTTCTTGCTGTTTCTGTTGTGCATCTCCCTATGAGAATGCAAGTCCTAGGGAGCAGAGGTGGTTACCCCACTCTTTCTATCTCTGCTGACTGGAATGGTAGCAAAGCCTACTTGGACCAAAAGCCTTTTTTTCTGCTCTAACAATATGAATTAAGACTTCTCTGAAGTGGGACTAACAGGATGTCACAGATAGTTGTGATCTGTGGAGAGAATTCTGGTTTGTTTTGAGAACTTCCAGGCCCACTGGGTCCTTGCTTCCTGCTTCATAACCCAGTTGTTCTCCCTGTGGCCTGATGGGGAGCCTCAGCCCCAGTATCCTCCTGGGATGGTGAACCATTTAAGCCTGCTCACTTGGCATATGTGTGTGACTGGCATGTGTGTTTAAATACCCTTTCCCTAGCATTATAATTCATGTTAGAAATGAGTCCGTGGAGCGGCTGCTTCCTTTGTGCACTCGCCGCCGCCCAGCAATCTGATTTTCGGCCTCTGCTCTGCGTTTATTCTCCTCGTCTCCTTTCTTTTCCTCCCCTCCCTTCTAACCTCTTTATTATATTTTTATTGAAAGCTGAGATGAGCCTGTGGCAGCATCGCAGGCCCATTACACTTCCTAACAATTCCATTTGCACCATATTGTCTGTCTGATTGCTGGAAAATCAGGTGATTCATCACGCCTGAGGAATCACCTGATCCCCTGGAGCAGAAGTCCCAGAGCAAGCCATGCTAGAGAACAGCAGGCTCCTAAGCCAGGCTTGCTTCAGAGAGCACCCCACAGAAAGGAGTGTGTTTTGGGGTGCAAGTAGGAGGGCAACACCCCCACTCCTATAGCTAGGGCTTGTCTGTGGGCAGACTCCCTAGGAGAGTGCACATTGGAGAACGGCCTGCATGGGACAGAAGTGTCCCCTCCCCTTGAGAATCAGATGTCTGTCTGGGAGCAATAGCCACTTAAGAGGGTAGCTTGTGCCTGTGCAATAGACAGAGGGAGAATAGTGACTCCAAGCACAGCATGTGTCAAGGAGCAGTCCACCTCCCAGCATGGCTGAGCATCTGTCCAGTAGCAGCAGCTCCCAAGTGGGCCAAGTGTTGAAAGCCCTCCCCAAAGCTTGGATGCACAGGGAAACAGCCAACTCCAGAATACAGGGTGTGCTAGGGTGCAACCCTTCCCAGAGCAGAGGCTTAGTCAAAGTGCCCATCAGAGGGGAGCAGCACCTTTTCCCAGAGTGCTGTTGGGGAGCAGTAGTCCACACCCCAAAGCAGGAAGTACAGCAGGGCCTTGGATCAGGGCATGTGTTGAGGAGCAATGAGTCCCCAGGACTGACAGTTCGATAACAAAAGGCAGCCAGGAGCTGAGAGTCTCCCCCAGGACTTACTGCTCTGCTTTAGTAATGGAATTCCTCTTCCTCCTCTCCAGCCCCCTAAGTCCAGAGAAGGGGAAGCAGCTGATGGATGAAGTTGCACACATCCTCCGGGTGCCTTCCAGCTTCTTTGCAGATGTCAAGTAAGTACTGGATTCCAGGCCTGCTGTCCTGGGCTTGCCTCTCTTTGTATAAGGCTCATAAATTGGTTTGTGATGAAAAGAGCTGCGTGCCTGGGGTTCTTGTTAATTGTATCGGAGAGTAGCTGTTTAGAACAGAAATGAAAGGATAATTCCTCTGGGCTTTGCGGTGCTATTTAAATACAGCTGAAACCTACATTTAATTACAAGATGTCTAGTCTCCCAGCAGTGGTGTAGTGGAGGCCAGCTTCCTGGGCCACTGCACCTGGCATTGCTTTGACTCCGGAACAACCAGAACAGGTTCCAGGCTCTGAAAAAGAGCCTCTAGAGATGCCACACTGGTCTCGTTGGTTCTGTGGACAAGAGTCTGATGCTGTCTTAAAGGCCTGTGCACTGGACTTTCAGCCAAGGCCCTTGTCCCTTTGATGAGTCAATGTATGTCTATGCCTTGCAAAGTGTGTGGATGCTGGAGAAGGTATTGTGTATGAATGAATACTAGCTATGCTGTTTGATTATTGGGCAGGGTGCCTGGTACAAGGGAAGTGTGCCCACTGGGAGAGACTGAAGGAGAGGCTGCCCTGAGTCCCTGTCCTATGCATTGGAGAGGCATACGTGTTCACGTTACACAGTCCCCAATCCTCTAAGGCTGTTTCCTACAAGGGATGCATTGTAGTTTCTACTCTGATCCTGCTTTGTTTTAGGAGTTAGGTATCCCATGCATCCACACTTTCCTTGCCTCAGATCTGACTACTCACTATAGATTGTAAGGAACATCTAAGAAGAGGTTCCCAACTAACCTGGTACCAGAACATTCCATAAAGATCCCAAACAGATTCCACCCATATTATGGAATGTTCATTGTATTGGCATGTATGCACTTAAACACTCACTCAAAATAAAGGCAGTGTCTATTGATAAGCCAGGACCCTTCATGTTCAGGACTTGCAGGGTGAGGACAGCACAGCAGATAGAGGCGGGGGGAGGGGGGAACAACCATCAATGGTCCCATACACATGGTGACAGGATAAGAGAGATGACAAGGAGACAGGGAAAAGAAGGGGATAGCACTACACAGACCAAGTGAGAGGTGAGAGAAAACCTGGGACAGACCTGGCATGCTCACAGGTCCAAAAGTGAGTGCCAGTATGTGGGTGCTGTTTCCAGCTAGTTAGCTGAACTACTCTGTCTGAATTCTTTGTGACTATCACAGTCCTACAAACATCGAGGTCTTCTCCCTGCTCAAAACTTCATGGATGCTCCACTAAGGAGGACCCAACTCTAATGTTTCTGAGGAGTAGGGGGGCTGTCCTGGTGGGCCATGTTCTCTTGTTCCCCAGGATACCCTCAGCCACTACTTCTCTTGGTCCCAGGCACACGTTGGACATGTTTCTGACTCAGTGGCTATTGTGTACTGTGTGATGGGTTATTCAAAGAGCGATGCAGACCTCATGTTCAGCCCTCGCTCACACATGGACGTGAGGCAAGGGCACTTTGCAGGCCTGAGACCGCATCATTTTCACTGAGGGAGGGTGAGAGAGTGGAAGTGTACCTTGATTGCTTTGTGGTTGACGGTGATCATATTGTAGGAGACTGGGCAGATGTCATGAACACCTGATGTCACTGGAACACTGTAGGGTGGGCCAACCTCCGTGGGAGGCAACTATAGCTCAGGCACTTAGTACAAATCATCAGGAAAGAGAAATCAGAGCACACAGAGTCTCTGCTGCCCCCCAGAGTTTCCTCTGGTCCAATGTGTGCCCTGGTGTGGTGTAACTGAAACTCACCATCGTCCTTGACAAAACCCTTCTTAGTGGGGGAGCAGCAGCAGGCAGGTGGAAGGCAGTCTGCAGGTCACAAGAATTTGAGTTTTGAAGAGGCATGCTGTCCCTGCTGCCCTTGTATGCCCCCTTTGCCTGCTGATACAAGAGTAGGCTGGTGGAGCTGTTCTGCAGCCTCATACCCACTTCTGTGACACTGCCATGTGGGGCGTGGAGCCTGGGAGTAGAGGCTAACCGAGCTGGGAAGATACACCCTGAATGTGGGCAGCAGCATCCCAGGGCCCAGGAGCCCATGCTGAATAAAAATTTAAAGAGGTGAAGTGACCTGAGTCCTAGCCCTCATTTCATTTTGATTTCTGACTCAGGCACAATTAGTCGTTTGCCTTGGTCTCTTCTGCTATGCCTTCTCTGCCATGATGAACTATCCCCAAGCTATAAGCCAAAATAACCCCATTTCTGTCACGTGTTTTGTTGTAGCAATGAAAACAGTAATTAGTATACCTGGTAACTTTTGAAGAGAGGGCCACCATGCATTGATCCAGGCATGGGAAGAAGGCTCTATGACAAAGGGATGCTCTAGGGGAGACCTAGCACAGTGCTGGCCAACCTCTAACTCCCTACCGAAGACCCTTCCTGCTCCCAACACAGGAATGGCCCAGCTTCTCTGAGGAGAAGGCCTGAGCTTCCCTGGCTGACTTCTTTGTGAATTTTACAAGATAGTCCTCCTATCTGCTAAGAAAACGTGTTGTCCTTTTCTAGAGTAGAATCGTCACACACCTGTCCTGACAAAGGTGTAATATTGCATTTTAGGCCCCCGTGGTCTCTGCTGGCTTTTCCTCCTATTCTCAGTTCTAATCCCAATTCTAAGATAAATGTTAGTCCCAGCTATTTCCAAGTCTTCCCCAGACCCCTCAGACCTGCCTGGCAGTCTGTACTAACCAGTCACTGCATTGCTGAGTGTGCACCGCATGTGTGCACGTCGGTCTTAGCGTGAGCTGTATCTAAATGTCTTAATCCTCTGAATCAACAGAGAAGGACGCATGCTCCATGGGATGACTTAGGCATGGACTGGACCTCAAGAGCGCCTCAGGAGTGTGGGCTCATAGCTAACATGACCTTGCTTGGCTATCTTCATCTAAGTGCTTCCTCTAGGAGCTCACCCTCAGAGCCAGCTACTCATTGTTTCAGTGGTAGAAAATCCAGGACACGTGGGCTGGTATTTGCTGATATCATCTGCATTTTTATGGAAGCGCTAGTTATGCCTAATATGTTTTGTTAATGGTTATGTAGCTGTCAAATAAATCCCATTATTTCTTATTACATCATTAGAGACCATTAAAAGGACATTAGCATGCTGATGTAATTATGCCAGCAGACATACAGCGACCACAGTTACAATTTTATAACTGATCATGGCCGTCCTGGGCTGGCTGATGAATGCTGCTTTCCCCAGCACCGTCTCCTCAGGTGGGAAGCCTGGGATGAGCAAAGGTGCTGCTGAGAGCTTGGCATGTAGCCAGTCCTCTGCATGAGCACCATTGAGCCGTGGGCTGAGCAAGGCTGCACAGAGACCTGGGTCTGCCCAGGCGCTGCAGGCCCTGAAAGCCTGAGGCTGCGATGGAGATTTATGGATCTCATCTTTGAAGACACAGTTCTGTTTCTCACCGGTGTGCTTGTTTGTAGCAGTAACTGAGGTGCATCCACGGGCATTCTCACCTGACACGTTGTGGGGTCTCCTGGGGAGATACCAGCTCTCCATATGGCCCTTGTACCCTTTCTCCCTGGCCTGTGCCCTGCCGTGCCATCCTCTAAGGAGCAGGCAATCTGTGAAGCTTGCAGACTTTTAGAGATTGTACTTCAGTATTTTTACTGATTGCCCCCAGCCTTGTCACTTTGTCTCAATGGTGTGAGATAAAGAGGTGTCTAGGACTGGTAGCAGTGAGAGCTACCTCAACTCCTTGGGTCATGCATGCCCTGAGTTGTTTCCGTGGCCCAAGGTAAATGCATGCCAGGATTCAGCCTCTAGAACAATGCCTTCAGCAGGAGGACCCAGAAGCTTTAGGAACACCTCAGTAAAAAGATATCATTCGCACTTGGGTGCTTATGGCCATCTCAGAATGGTTTTTACCTTTGTCATAGCGACAAAGTGTCAATATTAGAAAATTAACCTTCAAACTCCGTTGTTGCCAGGTGTACCTTGGCTATCTTATACATAAAAGGTCAAGAGAATCTAGGGTCTGAGCTTGTCTTTAAACTAACTACAGTGTACTGTATGTAGGAAAATCTTAAAGTTTGCCTAGAGGTTCCTAATCCTGTGTTGGGTAGCAGTCATGATGAGAGAGAAGGGACAGGGAGAGAGGGAGAAAAGAAAGAGAGAGAGAGAGAGAGAGAAACTATCCAAATCCAGCATAGTGGAACTCCTATTAGCTAGACTTTCACAGTGCTTTTGCTTTAAAAATTGTTTAAAATAAAAAAGAGTTCTCATCAGGAACTTGCTTGCCTGCTCCATTTTTGATGGAATAGCAGGTCTGAGTGTGGACTGAACTCAGGGTGTTCTGACCACTTGGCTTGGAGCACTGTGGAGAGACACGCAGTCTTGTAGAAGATTCATGTCCATTTTCTGATATTACACAGAATGTTATAAACTATTTAATAATAACAGTAAGAGACAGGCATCTAAATAGCCTTCAATTGAGTGGGGCTGTCATGCCCAACACTGGTGTTAAAGTAAGATTGACTGGTTTGTTTTAGAAGCTTTGGACAATAGGATGAGAATGCTCTGGAAATTATGCAAAGTATTACAGTTAAAATCCTACCCAGCTCTTCTGTGCATGAAAGAGAATAGTGACTGTGCGTATGTGTGATGTGTCCACTGGACTGCGTCTCCACAGAGATGAGGAGGGCTGGCCGCAGTGCTGCTGAAACACTTCCTGCCTACAAAGAGCATGTAAGGCTTTCTAATTTGTTTAGCAGTACTTTTAAATGAAAAATATTCCATAAAGTCTCGGAAATATAGGTTTTCCTAGCTCACATGTATAGAGGTATCTCTAAGGGAGGAATGCATGCCTATACCTAAACAGCCATATATGAGCATATTCAAGTGTCTTGCCCACTCAAATTTGTCAAAGACCCCTTCTTTCCTAGGCCAAAATTAACTAACTCCTCCTTTGTTTTTGATTACTTGGTTTTTTTGTTTGTTTTATTTTTATTTTTTTCTCTTTTCTTTTTCTTTTTCTACTGTCCATAATATGACCTTTCCCAGCAAGTGAACGTGGTTGCAGGCCAGTTGATGGTCCATTGGGGACCATGACTCAGAACAGACAGGTGTGCTCCCACATCAAGGGTTTCTATTGTGGGATGCACTGGGCACTAGCAGGTGAGTCAGAGGCCCCCTTAAGGTCTGCCCCAAAGCAACTGTCTATAAATGGCTCCTAAAGTGCAAATCTTTTTTTAAAATTATTTTTATTTTTTTAAAAAGAAAACAAACTTTTTTTTCATTTTAAAAACCAATCCAAGTTCCCACTCCCTCCCCTCTTCCCATTTCCTCCACATACCCCCAACTCCACCCCCATCTATTCCTCAGAGAGGGTAAGGTACATTGCTTTGGGGAAGGTTTAAAGCCCTCCCTACTATATATAGGCTGATCAAGGTATCGATTCAAAGAGAAAAGTTTCCAAAAAAGCCAGGACAGGCAGTAGAGATAAATCCTGGTGCCACTGCAAGTGGTCCCACAGTCTGCCACATACAATTGGCACCCACATTCAGAAGGAATAGTTTGGACCTATGCTGGTTCCTTACCTGTCTGGCAGGAGCTGATGAGCTCCCATTAGCTCAGGAAAACATACTTAAACATAATAAAGGCAAAATACAGCAAGCCAACAGCCAACATCGAACTAAATGAAGAGAAACTCATTGATCCCACTGAAATCAGGAACAATACAAGGTTATCCACTCTCTCCATATCTATTCAATATAGTTCTTGAGGTCCTAGCTAGAGCAATAAGACAACAAAAGGAGATCAAGGGATACAAATCAGAAGAGAAGAAGTCAAACTTTCACTATTTGCTGATGATATGATAGTTTACATAAGCAACCCCAAAAATTTTACCAAGGAACTTCTACAACTCATAAACACTTTCAGTAATGTAGCAGGATACAAGATTAACTCAGAAGCATCAGTATCCCTCCTGTAGACAGATGATAAAAGAGCTGGGAAAGAAATCAGAGAAACATCACCCTTCACAATAGCCACAAATAGCATAAGATATCTCAGAGTAACTCTGACCCAACAAGTGGAAGACTTATATGACAAGAACTTTAAATCTTTGAAGAAAGAAGTTGAAGAAGACACCAGAAAATGGAAAGATCTCTCATGCTCTTGGGTAGGTAGAATTAACATAGTAAAAATGGCAATATTACCAAAAGCAATCTACAGATTCAATGCAATTCCCATCAAAATTGCAGCAAAATTCTCCACAGACCTCAAAAGAAGGGTACTCAACTTCATATGGAAAAGCAAAAACCCCAGGATAGCCAAAACAATCCTGGGCAATAAAAGGATTTCTGAAGGCATCACAATCCCTGACTTCAAACTCTGCTACAGAGCTACAGTACTGAAAACAGCCTGGTACTGGCATAAAAACAGACAGGAGGACCAATGGAACCAAATAGAAGACCTGGGTATTAATCCACACACTTTCAAACACTTGACTTTTGACAAAGAAGCAAAAATATCCAATGGAAAAAAGAAAGCTTATTTAACAAATGGTGCCTGCATAACTGGATATCAACATGTAGAAGAATGAAAATAGATCCATATCTATCACCATGCACAAAACCTAAGTCCAAATGGATCAAAGACCTCAACATAAAACCAGCCACCCTGAAGCTCACAGAAGAGAAAATGGGACATACACTTGAACGTATTAGCAAAGGAGACCACTTCCTAAATATAACCCCAGCAGCACAGACACTGAGAGAAACAATTAATAAATTTGGACCTCCTGAAACTGAAAAGCTTCTGTAAAAGAAAGGACATGGTCAACAAGACAAAATGACAGCCTACAGAATGGGAAAAGATCTTTACCAACCCCACATCACACAGAGGTCTGATCTCCAAAATATAAAAAGAACTCAAGAAATTCGTCATCAAAAGAATAAACAATCCAATAAAAAATGGAGTAGACCTAAACAGAGAAATCTCAACATAGGAATCTAAAATGGTTGAAAGACACTTAAGGAAATGCTCAACATCCTTAGTCATCAGAGAAATGCAAATCACAACAACTCTAAAATTCCATCTTCTATGTGTAAGAATGGCCAAGATCAAAACCACTGATGACAACTTATGCTGGAGAGGTTGTGGGGTAAAGGGAACACTCCTGCATTGGTGGTGGGAGTGCAAGCTGGTACAGCTCCTTTGGATATCAGTTTGGCAATTTTTCAGAAAATTATGAAATAACTTTCCTCAAAACCCAGTAATACTACTTTTGGGTATATATCCAAAGGATGCTCAACCATGCCACAAAGACATGTGTCCAACTATGTTCAGATCAACATTGTTTGTCATAGCCAAAACCTGGAAACAACCTAAATGCCCCTCAACTGAAGAATGGATAAGGACAATGTGGTACATTTACATAATGGAGTACTACACAGCAGAAAAAAATAACAAAATCTTGAAATTTGCAGGCTAATGGGTGGAGCTGGAAAACACTATTTTGAGTGAGGTAACAAAGACCCAGAAACACACTGATAAGTGGTTTTTAAACATAAAGCAAAGAAAACCAAACTAAAAATCACAATCCCAGAAAACCTAGACGACAATGAGGACTTTAAGAGAGACAAACATGTATCCAATTTATATGGGAAGTAGAAAAAGACAAGATCTCCTGAGTAAATTGAGAGTATGGGTACCTTGGGAGAGGGCTGAAGAGAAAGGGAGGGACAAGAAAAAAGTAGATCTCAATAGAAATCAATACAAAAAAAAAGATAACATTGAAAGCTACTGTATCAAAGTTTTATTCCCCCCCAAATGCTTCAACAAGAGATTCTGAGAAATATCAAAGCAGAGTTCCAAATTCCATCGCTATTTCCCACTTTCTGAAGAATGTGGCACATGCAGTCAAACCCTCAAAAAGAAGCAGTAAAGGCTGGCAAAAGAAAGCAAGCATAGAACTTATGTAACAGGCATTGGGACCCTTGAGAGAGTGCCAGTGTAAGAATAGGAACTTACAAATAATCTCATTTATGGAAAGCACCTGTTCATGTAAACCATTTTACATTTCCATACACAGCTTTTTATATAAGGTAACAAAAATGCTAACATCTACCAATGACTTTTATTAAAGCAGTATCAATGGATAAGTGTAGCCTTTACACTGAATTCTATGAATATGAAATAAAACATACATGATTTCCAGCCTTGATGAATTTACAGTAAGAACGCAAAGTAAGACAAGTTTGTAAGTCAGAGAGAAAACAGGAACCAAATACTTGGACACAAAGGAGCCTGAGATCACAGAAGTGGTCCCATAATCCGGCTGGAGGCTTTGGCTGTCATAGCATAAAGTATCTCTTCACAAGATCTCCTACAGTAGCAAAAAGATGTGATTTTATGTCAAGTGAAGCATGGCTGAGGTGAGGCTGAGAGGATTTGGAAGTGGGAAAAGAATGTTTTTGTCGGAAAGAAGAAAAACAAAGACTTTCATAACTATAATGTGTTTCATAATGTTTCGAAACCTCAATTAGGAGACAAATCCTAAGCAAGAGAAGCCAGCCATTACATCTGATGTAAACTCAGACAGGAAATGTATTATATATTACATGAAGGATTTGGACTTATAAAAAAATGCTGCTATGAACATAGTCAAATAAATGTCCTTGCAGTATGATTGAGCGTCCTTTGGGTATATCCCAAGAGTGGTATTGCTGGGTCCTGAGGTAGGTTGATTTCCAATTTTCTGAGAAACTGCCATACTGATTTCCCAAGTGGTTGTACAGTTTGCATTTCCACCAGCACTGGATGAGTGTTCCCTTTACTCCACATCCTCTCCAGCATAAGTTATCATTGGTGTTTTTGATCTTAGCTCTTCTGACTGGTGTAAAATTGTATCTCAGAGTTATTTTGACTTGTATTTCCCTGATGGCTTAGAATGTTGAACATTTCCTTAAGTGTCTTTCGACCATTTGAGATTCTTCAGTTGAGAATTACATTTAGTTCTGTACCCCATTTTTAAACTGGATTATTTGTAATTTTGATATTTAATTTCTTGAGTTCTTTATATATTTTGGAGGTCAGTCCTCTGACTGATGTGGGGTTGGTGAAGATCTTTTCCCATTCTGTAGGCTTCCTTTTTGTCTTATTGTGCACTTTGCTTTACAGAAGTGTTTCAGTTTCAGGAGGTTCCATTTATTTATTGTTGCTCTCAGTGTCTGCGTTACTGGTGTTATATTTGGGAAGTGGTCTCCTGTGCCCATGCATTGAAGGCTGCTTCCCATTTCCTCTTCTATCGGGTTCAGTTTAGTTAGATTTATATTGGGGTCTTTAACCCATTTGGACTTGAGTTTTGTGCATGGGAATAGATAGGATCTATTTGCATTCTTCTACATGTTGACAACCAGTTATACCAGCACCATTTGTTGAAGATGTTTTCTTTGTTCCATTGTATATTTTTAGCTCCTTTGTCAAAAATCAGGTGTTCATAGGTGTGTGGGTCTTTGATTCAATTTCTTTGGCCAATCTCTATGTTTTTATGCCAGCACCAAGCTGTTTCATTACTATAGCTCTATAATAGAGTTTGATGTCAGGGATGGTGATGCCTCTGGAAGTTCCTTTATTGTACAGGATTGTTTTGGCTATCCTGGGTTATTTAATTTTCCATATGAAGTTGATTATTGTTCTTTCAAGGTCTGTGAAGAATTGTATTGGGATTTTGATGGGTATTACATTGAATCTATAGATTGCTTTTGGTAGGATTGCCATTTTTATTATGTTGATCCTACCTGCACTCTGCCCCCTCAGTCCACGCCTGACAGAACAATGGGCTTCTGTACAGAATAGGGCAATTCTTGGGCTGTATGAGAGCATGCATAGGGTCAACGGCTGGTGTGGGTGGCAGAACATGGAGGAGTTGGCCCGTCTAACTATGAACAGTGGTTGAGAGTAGCAGGTTAGATAGATAGCCTGTGATAAATGTGTCTACTCCATTATGCAAAACCAGCTGCCAAACTGCCAGACCACCCCATGGGAAAGTATGTTCCTATAGTCCTATCTGCCTGGGGACAAAGGCAGAATCCTGATTTTAAGGCCAGAACAGGCAACATAAGGAATCTTTTTTCTCCCTACTGATTTTATCCACAAACACCCACACATTATACACACACACACACACACACACACACACACACACACACACACAAACACTCCCCAAATACATATGTGTGGAGATATATCCAAACACACAAACATCCCACACATATACACAAATACCTGCTCTTTTATATGGGGGGGTCACTGTGTCTCTCTATATATTTCTAGAGGACCACATAGCTTATTACTAGGCAAGATAGTACATGCCTGTCGTCTCTGTGCTCAGAAGGATAAAGCAAGAGGATTAAAGATTGAAGGCCTACCTGAAACCCATTGTGGGACTTTGCCTTCAAAAGAAAACAAGCAAAATCTTAACTAAAAAAGAAACCAAACAACAATAAAACCCTAAAACAAATACCTTTCAAAGTATATCAGATTATCCCAGTTTTATAAGTTCATCATTGTTCAGTACCAAAGTCAGAGGGCAAGAACATAGCAGGTCCACGGTTGTCCAGCGAGGCCCTGAAGGTCCATGCCATGGTCTCTGCAGTTGTACCACGAAGAAGGCAGGGAGGTCAGCCCTGGGTGTAAGATGCTTCTGCATGGCAGCAGGAACAGTGAGTCCTTGTTTGCACATCTGTATGTGAATTTATTTCAGTTCTGTGTCGTCTTCATGACCATGCTTGGCTGCCAGTGTTCATGTCGTCACACAAAGCTGCAGGGGAGGGCGCTCATACTGAGAACTGGGGTCCCTTCTACAGTCTGATTAGTGTCACATCGTTCATATTTTTGGCATGATTTCATCTGGTGATTTGCCAGTTTAAAATGCCCCTGAGCATAATGCTGAAGAACTGCCAAACTGTCCAGTGTCATATGGAGGAAACACGCATGTCTTCAAGATTGCATGCAGCCTGTGAGTTCGATACTAGACACTCACCAGCGTGGAGTGAGAGGGGTGGATTTGTTCATTTCTGTTCAAAACGAAGCTCTGTGTGCCCATCACACTGTGGCCAGAGCTCCAGGAACCTGACCTGCTACCTTGGGGACAGCATCTCTCTGGTGTTCACTGTGTCCCATGACATCAGAGAACACAGTTCCCAGGGATAATGAGATTGTCTGCCGTGTGTTCTCAGCAATTATCACTGGATCTGAAGGGAAACTTGAAAGTCACAGAACAAAGCGAGTGCCTTTGTTTCCCAGCTGCACCTGGGCGTTTCCCCTGGCTCGGTGTTCTGCTTCCTTCCTGTTAGGGAATCTTCCTAATCATACCCCAGTTCTGATCTTTATTTGACGTCTGTAGGGTATGCAGTATGTTACGCTGCGACATGTTATTAAGCAGTAAGACCCTTGGGTAGGAACAGGAGCACTCCTCCGTCCATGCTGAACTTTTCACTGCTCAAAGTTTCTGAGTGTGACACCCCATCATACCCCAAAGACACTAGTTTACAGTAGCTTTACTAACCTCTGGCCCATGCAGTCTTTCCTTCCTGTCTTCTGCCATGTTCCCTGAGCTGTTTGGGTGGGGGCTTGTTATATCTGTCTAGTTTAAGGCCAACTGCTCCACAGTTTCTCATCCTTTGCATTTTGACCAGTTGAGGGTTGGTTAGTCCCCATCCACTCTATACACTTAGAGGTCATAGCCTGTAAATCAGCTTGAGGACCTGCTTATCCTGTACATTTAAAAGCCAGAGTTAGCCTATTTGCAGCTCAGAACATCCTTTGCTGTACCAGGTTCTAATGGTAGAGCTATCCAACTAACTACTACACAGGAGGACACAACAGGGGTCCGTGCTGTATGACCACAGAAGTAACTTCTAGTGTGGTTTGGTAGAAATTGTCACTTCCTAGAGAAGATTCTAACAGTTCGTTTCTGATCAGAGCTCCACATTGTGTGGGCCAGGCTTTGGAATAATGGTTGGCCCAGGAGTTTCTGGTGCAGGTAGATTCGTCACAGTTCTTGTCCCAAGGGTCACTGCCATTGTCATCAGAGCAGATTTCTTCTCAGGCCCTGCAGAGCCTCAAGCAATGACCCTCACTCGCTGAGTATTTCACTATCTGTCATTTTTCCTTCCCTAAAGACCTAAGCCCAGACTCTCTCCTGTTGCTTTCTCAGCAAGCCATTTGGAGTGCTCCAAGAGTCTCACAGATCTGATCACACCCACTCAACCAGGGAGGCTCGGCAAGAAGAGTTTCTGAGTGACACAGTGGAGATGGGGGTGTCCCAGGGTGTCCCATGTCTGAACATCCATAAATGCCACACTGGCAAAAGAATGTGCAGATGCCTGGCTTTTCTGTAGAACCGAGAATTGCAGACAACAGAGGCATAGTTTCCCATGACAGGAGCTAGGACACTCCTTAGGCTGATCTTTTTGTACATTGTGAGCATTGTACATAACCAGCCAACCGTTGGTGGGACATCATGGGTCCAAGCAGGGCATAAGATGTGGCGGTTCCTGTCTTTGGTTATTGTCCCTTTACCCTGAGCATGCAAGGCCAGGGGCTCTTTTTTCATAAGCAAGAAATACACATAGTATCTGTGAAGGCTGTTCCTAAATGCCCAGTGTCATTGACAAGCCAAGTGACAGTTTTGTCTTCCCAAGTGCCAGACTTCTACTTGGGAGTTCTTGGATACCATAAGGCTTATTTTCAGCTCATTGGCCTTCATTGATGGATACTCTGCACAGGTTCCTGAGAGACATCAGGGAGCCCTCGTGCCTAGCATGGGGGACTACTATGATACAGAAGTCCATGAGGTCTAGTGTAGTGGAATATGACTTTAACTATATAAAAATGTGTTGTATTTGCATAACTATGGGAAGATTGTTACATTTATCTCTTTACTTATGTTGTGGAGTATTGCTTTAGCTATATAAAGATGTGTTGTATTTGTTTATATTGCATTTGTCTAATTATATAAAGATGTGTTGCTTTTTTATGTTGGCTACATAATGCACCTGATTGGTCCACTAAAAAGTTAAATAGCTAATAGCTAAGCAGTAAAGGGATAGATGGGGCTGGCAGGCAGAGAGAATAAGTAGGAAGAGAAATCTAGGCTTGAGAAGAGAGAACAAAAGAGACACCAAGAACCTGCCAGCCAGCCAGCTGCCAGCCAGGCATGGAGGAAGCATGAAAGTAGGACATACAGAATGAAAGACAGACAAAACATAGATGGAGAGGACCAGGTTGAATTGCTTTATCAGAGCTAGTGGGACATTCATAACTAAAAATAAATCTCCATGTCAAGAACGAGGTCTGGTGTATGAGAGAGCCTGTTACTGTCTGGGGATACATGACATGTTCAGGCTTGCACTTGGCTCTCAGACAACTGTCTATCATGAGCGTTCCCAGACATGGTGAGGAGGGGCCACCAAAGAGGCAACTTGTCAGCATTTGGAGATCATGATACTACCTATCTCCAGAGCTCTCAGCAAATGGGCCCAGTACTTTCCTTCCTTCCTAGAAAGTCCTTCTGGAGATGCAAAGCCAAGAATTCTTGGGAGGTATGCAGGTGCAGACATCTGTGCCTTCCTTCAGGAGAAGCAGGGGCTGTTAAGGCTAATCTTCTGGCTGAGAAGGCTATCCGGGGATCTGGGGGCATTCCCTGGTAGGATAACTGCATCCTCTGAAGCTATTCCATCATGGAGCTGCTGGCATGCTTTCCTTAGAGTGTCTGGGAATGCCCTGTAAGGAGATTCTCAGGAAGCGATCCCAGCCACCCAAGGCACACTGGAGTTCCGAGGAGGTGACTGTTGTACACTCTGGGGTCATCTCCCAGCAGCTCTGGTGTGTGGCTTCCGTGGCTGAGCATTTTTCCTAAGAGTAAGGACTTTCTCAACATCAGGATAATTCTAGACATAAGTGTCCTGCTTCTATCACAAAGACTGATAAGAATCACCCCAGTGCTTCCCAGAGCTGGGAAGCTAAGAATGGTCTGTATTAACTCACACTCCATTTAAACACTGAGTATCAGATGCTTACAGGTAAAGTACTTTCTAGGTGTTAGAAAGAGACTTTTTCATTGTTGGTGCTTACTTGGGTAGATGTGATAAGAGCTGAGTGAATTGTTGACAGGTGACAGACATGACATGTGTGGAAGGAACATGCCCCTGGACAAGTGCTGGCCTGAATGAAACCAGGAAGGATGCTGACTGGGCTCTACTGAGGGCTAGAAGTGAGAGCCTGTGGGCAAGGCACATGTAGGGACAGTTGTGGTCTGAGCAAGGTGGTGGCAGCCACTCCCTGTGCCCACATCAATACCATGATAACTTCCAAGGTAATTTTCTAGATTCTCAGACAAGAAAGCCTACCACAGAAGTTCTTCCATCTTGTCATACAGTGAGACCAATTTTGACTAGGTGACACTGGAAATATAATGCCAATATTTCCAAGGATTTTTAATAGAACTTGAGTTCTGGCTGTCTCTGATATAAGGCCAGGAGGTTAATGCTCCTCAGAGAAGATTTTACTGAGTAAAATCTTTACTCAGTAGAGATTTTACTGAGCCCAAAGTGATGCTGGCATGGTCATTATCTGCCTTGCTGTAGCAAGGCAGCATCCACCTGCAGTATGCTGGAATTCAGGACTGCCTGGGGGATGGTGAGTCTGAGGTCCCAGCAGCTGAGGTGAAGCTATTGTGAGCAGAGATCATCTTAGTCCACAGCCAAGGGTGGCGCTCAGAGAGAGGTGCAGACCCAGCAACTGAGTGTGATGGGACTCTTGGCGAGGACAAATGGCAGCCGAGTCTGCACTGAGAAGGAGGAGGGAGGACAGAGGCTGGAGATGTGTGGTAACTTCATTCTCATGGGCAGTTTTATTCTTTAACAAAGTGTGAGGCTGTAGAGGGGTGGTTTCACCTGGTGTGTGGAATCTCGGTAGTAGGAGCACTTTCCATACCAGGACTTCCTCAGCTACCATCTCCCACCACAGGTTGCTGCTTTTCCTATTGTTAACCTATCAGGAATTTGCCTTCAGAAGGGCCTTATGGTGTCCATTTCATGAAGAGTCTTAGTGTCATTGTGGAGCAGGGTTCACCTGCCTTCAAGAGCAGACACTGTTTACCCAGTCCTGTGCTTGCTACATACAGTGCCTTGCTCCTGTATCACAAGGGGTCCCCAGATGATTTCAACTGTAAAGTGACATATTTCTTCGAAACCATGTTCAGCGTGGCCTTTCATAAAGCTTCAGGCTTTTTGATAATTCCTGCCTAGCAAGTCCCTGACAGCGGCTTTTTGTTATTAAGTAGTTCTTAATGATGTGGGGAGTGGCTCCTGTGGGAAGAAGTTTGAAAGCACTTCTCCCCATTCTTCCCTTGACTCTGGTGCTCAAGACTGAGGTTCTTTTCCATAGCAGCTTCTCCTTTACACTTGCAGGAATTCCTGTCAGCCACTGTTGGCTTTGGGCACTTTTCTTTTAATAAGAGTGCATTCCTAGTGTAATGGGGTGTGTGTGTGTGTGTGTGTGTGTGTGTGTGTGTGTGTGTGTGGTGTGTGTGCTAATGAAAAGGAAAGTCATCAGTAGAATGACTAGAAGTGGAAACGGAGCCCTAGTGTCCAAGAGAAACACCACCAGGAGCAGCAAAGCCTGCCCAAGGCACTTGTACGAGCCAGTGTTCAGGAGCTCAGACAAGCAGTTTCTCATGTTGATGTAGAAATGACCCTGCTCCTAAATGATCTCTTCCAGAGTTTTGGGGCCAGAAGTGACCTTCAAAGTGAATGCCAACATCCAAAATATGACAACTGCAGATGTCACCAAGGCCACAGGTAAGGCTGTCTCCTCATGTGTGTATGTGTGTGCACATGCATACACTCGTATATACATGACCATGGCAGAGAACAGTCTGGAACTACACTGTCACCACTAGACAAGTCTGAGGTGATGTGAGTTGGGCTGAGCCCAGTTGGGCCTCTGGGCCTCCTTGTTTGGTTTCTCTAATGCATGGGCCTGGGTTCTGCTAGGAGACCTTATTGTGTCTGAGCTGTGAAGCTCTGCAAAGTGAGGGCTGGGGTCTGTAGCTCTGTGTGAGAAGACTCCATACTGTGGCATCCAGGAGCACTCTGGGTTTCCTGGCTGCCCCCATGGACCCATCTCAGGACCTAGAGGTGTGAGACAGCACAGTGACTTCTAGGTTCAGGGTGTCTCTGAGACTTCTGCCTGGTGGACAAGTAGTGACTATAGAGGCGTGGTCAGTAGTGTCACTGAAACCACGACTGGCTGGTCACTTGGAGAAGAGAAGAAGGGCAGTTTGTATATCTTCCAGAAGGTGTTCTGATCCACTGAGAACTCCGGTCTAGGAATCCTGGTGTAGCACAGCAGCCCTGGTACTTGGTGTGAGGTGGTGGAAGATGCTTTGGTTTAAGTCCATTTCTGGGAGGCCAGGCTGAGGCACAGTCCCAGACATAGAAGAGCACTGGTCCTCGTTAAACTTAACACATTGTTAAATTTGTGAATTGTTTTTGTTGCTGAACCATAAGTGACTTTAGATGACAGCGTTTCTATTGACTTTGAGACTGCTGTGCTTCATTCCCTTATGGCGTCTTCATTGTCCTGTGATGGCAGAGTAGAAAGTGCCCTATCTCCATTCACAAGGGGCCTGCCCATCATGTCCTCTGCTTTGAGTGCTGTTGGGCTTGCTCACAGAGACTTCTATGCCCTGGGATGCTCTGTGGAGTGATCAGAGGGTAGCAGTCTAACATAAAAAGCAAACTTGTGCTTAGACTTCAAAAATTGGCAGGTCTGAGTTTTACAGGGTCATTCTATTGCCTGATTGTAAGGTGTTTCAAGCTGGGACATGGTGTGGTGGAGTACTGTGTCATTATTCCTGCGTCAGTTCAGAGATGTTATTCTGGAGATTCTGCCACCTGAAGAGAATGGAACTAAGTTTCGATGACTTTGATCCCATGCAGACTTTGGGCCATGTCTTTCCTTCATGAGCATCTGTGTCACATGAGTGACAACTGAACACGTTTAAGAACAGCCAGTTGGGTTTCCGCACAGAGATGCAACTCTATCACGGACAGATCATCCTAGGACAGGAAGGAACACACGGAAGTGAGTTGGCTAGAACTTTAAGAACTATAAGTGGATCAAATGGGCCAGAGGTGACCATGGTCAAAATGTGTTATATGAAATTCTCAAAGAACTAATAAAATGAGAATAATAAAAAAAAAAGATAGTCAAGTTTAATTTGTGCTGTTCATCACTATGTAAATGTGTGGCCTTTCATTGGAGAGTGATCGATTTATCATGGAGAGTCTTCTTATTTTTTTAAAAAAATCGTGTCTACATATTCATACACAGTAACCTATTTACTGACTTTCTGGAGAGCGAGGTTGATTTTCTCTGATCTAGTTTCAGGCCGTTTCAAATATATTTGTGCCATGTGCTAACTTTGTACTGAGGGAAAGGTCACAAGTGCAGTGAAGGTTGGAGTCTTGTGTTTTCACAGCTTTTAGAATGCTGGCTCTGCCTGCCTGCCCCGTGCATCTCTGCCTGCCTGCTCTACCACGATAGGTGTACGAGCCACGTGCTTCTCACTGTTTGAGCAAGTATAGCGTTGTAAACAAGTGTGCATAATGTAAAGTATGTGTTATGTTCATGTTTCTAACAATACCATGTTATTATGGATGGACTTAATGATGTATGAAAAATAATAAGTCTGAGACCACCTGCCCAAGTACAGGGAGTACCCATTCCACCCTCAAAGAGTCCTGGTTCCAGGGTGGCCCTACTGAGGACAATTCCAAGTATGGATAGAGAAGTTGAGTTTTGTCTTAAAAGGCATTTCCTGGATTCTTTATCTTTAGAAGGTGACAGAGAACACTACCATTGTCATCAAAAACTTCCTAATGTCTTATTTGGCCAGGTACACAATGGATGCCATTGATGCTATGGTCATAAAGCTAACAGAGCCTTCCGTAGAAATTTGTGGGATTATTATGAGCTACTTAAAAACCCACTCATGGTTTGCATGTGGCCTCCAAGGAGCTGAGTGTCACAGAGATGTTATATCCTTCCTCGTTAGTGAAGGAGGTATAACCTTTGTAATAGAACTTACATTTTTAATTAATTTTATAAAAAGTAATACATACATTAGTGAATAGGTATACACTTTAATACTGAGTTTGTCCCCATCAAATACCACATGGTGCTAACACTGAGTGGCAAGTGTGATCACTCTGTCATTTAGAATCTCTTCCTGGTCCTAGGTGACTCCTTTCTGGGAATTCTACTTCATTAATTTATTTTAATTTCTACTTTCTTCTTTGATTAAGTTCTATCAACTATACAAATGTAGCAGGCTTTACTGTGACATTTTCATGCATCTGCACATGCCCTCTTCACCCCATAGCCCTCTCTGTCCCCTTCCTCACTGCCACTCTAATAATCCCATTCTATTCTGTACCCTTTCTCAAAGTACAGGTTCCACACCTGAGAGAAAGCACAAAGCCTTTGTCTTTTCCAGTCTGACTTGTTTTGTTGCTCACAATGAGCTCCAGTCTTGCCCGTTTCCGTTGTTCTTGTTCCTGGACTAGTGGTCTTCCACTCTGTTTGTATGGCACACTCTCCTGACTTGCTCATCTGCTGGTGGGAGTTCTGCCAAATAAGAACTTGGGGATCAGTATTGGAATTTGAGGCTGTTAAGGTCTTAAACAAAGATGTGCATCCTGTGCTTAGGAGGGCTAGGGGACACTGATAGTCACTGTGGTTCTGTACCTAGCTTGTCAGTCACTCTGGCAACCACAGAACAGTCTATCCTTCTTTCCTTTCTTCCTTCTTTCCTTCTTTCCTTCCTTCCTTCCTTCCTTCCTTCCTTCCCTCCTTCCCTCCTTCCTTCCTTCCCCCTCTCCCTCCCTCCTTTCCTCCTTCCTTCCTTCTTTTTCTCTCTCATTCCCTCCTTCCTTCTTTCCTTTCTTCCCTCCCTCCCTCCTTCCCTCCTTCCTTCTTTCCCTCTCTCCTTCCCTCCTTCCTTCCTTCTTTCCCTCTCTCCTTCCCTCCTTCCTTCCTTCTTTCCCTCTTTCCTTCCCTCCTTCCTTCCTTCTTTCCCTCTCTCCTTCCCTCCTTCCTTCCTTCTTTCCCTCTCTCCTTCCCTCCTTCCTTCCTTCCCTCCCTCTCTCCTTCTCTCCTTCCTTCCTTCAACCTTCTTTTTGACACATTACATTTTCCATTTTTTTTATTAATTGAGACTTTCATGCTATGCATTTTATTTAAATTCACTCCCAATTCCTCTCAGATTCCTTTTTTCTACCCACCCAACTTTCCGTGTTCTTCTTTTTCAAAACCCATCAAATATAATTTGTGCTGCCTAGTTACTCTTGGGTGTGGGGTCCATCATGAAGCATTGTCAGCCTACAAGGGCTCCCAACCTTAACAAAACTGCCTCTCCTTCTTCCAGAAGCTGTCAGCTGCCTGTGGGGTAGGGCCTTGTGCCCGTGTCTCTGCTCCAAAAAGAAAGTTCTTTCTTACTCTTATTTCATTGGGAGTTTTTCCTTATTCCTTAGTGTCTTATCATCATTTATATTTCTCTTTTCAAAAACAAAAGGGTCTTGCTTATCTTGTAGAAGACAGAGTTTATGTTTCGTCCCTCTCTATGGAGACCCCACTTACTAAACCTCCTATTAGGTTACCCCTCATGACCTGAATACACTCATTCTGCCTCTCCTCCAAGATCTGAGGTCAGATTCTTCCTCCCAAAGTTGCTCTTCTACCTCAGGAGGCATCGTGGCTGCAGTGAGTAATATCTAGTGGGTGTTCCTGGCTCACTGACTGACTCTGTACTCAGGAGTTGTTCTCAACTGATCTCAGGAGGAAACAATTCAAAGGCAAGATAAAATGATTTTGAATCATACCCACTGAAGGGTTTTAAACAGAGTGGCAAGGTATGGCTTGTATTTTAATTGCATTAAAAACTCTTAGATTGAGATATGCAAGACATGATGGGGCATCAACTCTACTGGGGAAAGATGTAGAAGATGAGGGGGAAGAGAAGGAAAAATGTAGTGATATGGATGAGAACTGGGGTGGGGACAAGGAAGGTGACATGGAAGAGGTTAGGGTTTGTGAATGCAGATGATCATATGGATTGGGACAGTGACATGGATAAGGGAAATGACATGAATAGAAACTGCAGACAGGGGCAGCAAGGCAGCAGGGAACTGGTTGGATGGGACCTTAGGCAGAGGTGGGAGGTGTTGGTGTATGACAGCACTGCTGCAAAAGCAGGTTCAAGTTCATACTCCTTTCCTGGTTTGTACCTATGTGGATGTCTGTCACTACTGAGACAGGAATGTGATTTTTGCCCATGTTGGTACTAGGGGTGGCTTCTAGAGGAGATGTAGTCTGTTTCCCAAAGGCTGTGTGCTAAGTCTTGGTCTTAAACTTGCATTGGTAATGGGAGGCAGTGGCACCTCAGTGAGGTGACCCAAGTGGAAGGGAGCTGGGTCATCTCAAAAAATATCATTGAAAGTGATATTGGAAACTCAGGCCCCCTCCTCCTACCCCACCAACTTCCCTGAGGAGAACAGCCTTTTCTGCTATGCACTCTTGCCATGATATATTGTGCTGCCACAGGCCCACAAAGTCAACAACACAGCCACACACCAACTCTTCTGAACTATGAGCTGAAACAGACCTTTCCACCTCTGATTATCTCAAGTATCTCATCATAGTCACAGAGAGCCGACTCATATAGTTCAGTCATGTGCGTAGATACACTCAGAATGGAAAATCACAGCTTCTCCCTGTAGGCCTGGCCCGTTGTGTCAGGCAGGCTCTGCCTAAGGCAGAGGGATGGCTAATGTTTGATCATCTTGACATAAGCTACAGTCTTTTGGGAAGAGAAAAACTCAAATGGAAAAAATGTTGCTACTAGATTGTCCTGTGGGCAAGCCTATGGGACATTTTCTTGATTAATGATTTGAATTCAGACCATTATGAATGGTACCACCTCTGGGCAAGTTTAGGAAGCCACAAGGAGCAAGGGAGTACGCAGCACTCCTCAATAGCGTCTGAATCAGTTCCTGATTCTGGTGCATGTCTTAAGTTCCTGCCCTGACGTCTCTGGTCATGACTACAAGAAGTATAGCTTTCAGTGACCTGCAGGCCCTGGCTCTACCTATCTTGAAACCTTGCCCAAAATAACTCAGGCTGTGAACCTCTAAACAGTGGAGAATTGTAGTGTCAACACTATCAGGACAGGATAAAGATGGACCGGTAGCAAGCCAGGGCTTTTCTGTGGCCATTGTTGGGATTTGGTCCCTTGGTGCTCTGTGGATGTTAATATGCTCTCTTTGTGCATGTCTTCCCCTCTGCCAGCTGCCGCTGTCTCCCCTCCACTCTCATGACCTACTCTCATGACTTCCACTCTCATGTCCCGCTGGGTCAGAGACTGATTAGAGAGTGCCTGGCGATGGCCAGGGCACAGCAGCTAGGAGGTGTTCCAGAGAGGCTGCATCTGTGGAAGGGATCCCCTGCAGTCGCATCAGCAGCAGTGGTAGCGGCAGCAGGGGCGGCGGGCGGCAGCTTTAGGGAGTTTCAACCTCACAGGGACTCCCAGCAGACTCCTGCTGCCTCCTCTCCTCACTATATTCAGCAGTGACAAACCTGTCTTCTGTAGATCCCGGGTATCTCACCTGTGTCCTCCCTGGTGTATCGTTCTTTCTCTTCACACACAGAGGTGTGTCTGCTTTCTCTTATCTTCTTGCCTCAGAAATGGAAGTATCTTCACACCTAGATGGGAGGGCCTTGTTCCAGAAACAGGGATGAGCACTACAGGGTAACTTTGCATATATAATGTAGGTTCAAATAAGTCCTGGGGGAGGAAGGCAAGGTATGAGCCTGCATACACAGGTCACATTCTTGAAGCCCCTCAGGCTAGCTTAGCAGGCTGTCTCTGAGCAGGGGAAGCAATGTCTATCAAAAGCCTCCTTTTGGGAGTTCTACAGATGTTTGTTCCCATGGCAACTAGATGAGGAGAAGGGAGAATAGGGAACTTGCTCTGAAATCTGGCTCCAGCTCTGAGCCCCTCATCAAAGGCGCACCTATGCTCTCTCTCAGGGCCTGTGTGTAGAGGTGCCTGTGGTTGTCTCATCCCCAGCTGTCATTGAGCCTGACTCTGCTGCTTCAATCCAGGATATGTGGGGCCACATCAGGCTAGACAGGAGGCAACTGGCTCTGGAGACACAGCTGTCTAGTTCTCAACGGCCTAGCTCTTCAGCTTGCCCCCCTTAGCCTACTGATGCCTGGCACTATCTCTTCATCCTAGTTTTGGCCAGGGCAGGGGGATTTGCTAAAACCCCAGCAGCATGAGTGCTCATCCCAGAACAGGTCAACTGAGGGCAAGATTGGGGACTGGGAGGTAAAAATGGTGTAGTTAGAATTTCTACTGCTGTGAAGAGACACCGGGACCACAGCAACTCTTATAAAGGAAAACATTTCATTGGGAATTGGCTTAAAGTTCAGAGGTTTAGTCCTTATCAACATGGCAGGAAGCATGATGGAAGGCAAGCAGACATGGTACTGAAGAAAGAGTCAGGAGTTCTCCATCTGGACCCTTATGCAGCAGGAACAGAGAGTGAGCCATTAGATCTGACTGGAGCCTCTGAGACCTCAAAGCCTGCCCCTGGTGACACACTTTCTTAGCTGGATGGCTGAGTTACACAGAGGCTGGAACACCTCTGGCTTCAGAGCATGTCTTCATCAGACACTGCAAGAGTGTAGAGAAACAGTGCAGGCCTATTGGAACCACAGCCAAGGACAGACAGTACTGGAGGACCTCAGCCCCTGGTACAATGGAGATTGCAGTTGCCAAGTGGTCACTAGGAAGAAAGGGCTGCATGAGGGACAGTTCCAGCCATGTCTGGGAGCTACCCAGCCTCCACGTGGACAACTGGTGGATTTATTAACAACAAACCTTCCGTACTTCAGATCTTTGAGTTTCCCTGTGTCCCCTTACTAAAGCCACCCTCAGCACTTTCTGCATCTTCACTCATCCTTTCTCCCCTTCTTGTAGCTCCTCCCCTCAGCCTGGGCCACTTCCCTGCAGTCCCTCAGACAGAGACCCCTTCCCGTAGACCTCCTCAACTGGGGTCCTTTTGGTAGCCTCCCTCAGGTCAGCATAGCAGGCTTTGAGTAGAGGGAAGAAGTGTCTGTCAGAAGCCTCCTTTAGGGAGTTCTGCAGATGCCGATCTCCATGGTGACTAGGTGTGTCTCCTGGACCAGGAACTGGGGAAAGCTAGCCTCATTGTTCCCAGTCCTCTTTGGTGTCCTCACTGTGGCTTCTCAACCTCTAAGGCTGATGGGGTGAAGTTAAGGAGGAGACAGGTTTGGGAACCTCCATCCAAGGCTTCCTTCTACATTCTGGCCGCTCATTTGCCCTTTGAAGCTTGCAGGTGCCCTCTCTTTCAAAAGAGACTAAAGAGTCCACTTCACAGGCTGCTTTAGTACTGAGTGACTTAGGAAGGAGCTGGCTTGAGAGCACAATTTAAATTCTAAAGGACTTGGGTGGAATTGCTGCTTGTTATTGCTGGTCTGACTGCTTGCCTGGCATTCCGCAGGACATCTGGAGTCAGAGAATGCAATTAATCATAGAGAGAGCAGCCATCATGTCCGTCCTCCACAGGAGGGGGCCCACAGAGGCCCCGGAGTTAGGAGAACGGCAGTACATACTCACTAATAGGGAGTGGACCCATTGCATGGCACACTGAATGAGGTGTTTCCCTGGGCTTTCTCTACAGGCCAAGCCTGTTGACACTAGAACTTGCATTATAGTAAGTGTGGCATGTGAAGATGGCACAGAGACAGTGTCAGCATACAGAATTATCATCTTGTCCACGGGCAGCTGCGAGGGACAGTGCTAATCTGCGCTGCACGCTGACTGATTAAAGGTGGATGTGCAGTCCTCCTCCTAGATCTGAAGACAGTTCGCTCCTTATCAACACCTTGTCTCATTACACTTGCAAAGGAAACGAGTTTTTGGTTTTAAATCTTTAGCAAAAGCAATTGCATGGCTCGTCCCCAGAACACAAAGCAGTATGAACGGACAAGTGGTCCCCATCGTCACAACTCCTGATACCTCCCACTGCTCCTCGTGGTTAGCTCTGATTGCCACCTGTTTCCAGAAGTCGGCTGTGTTTCTGCTAGATTGAGACAGGTGTTTGTCTTGGGTTGATGATGCCCTTAATGTCTAGCTTTGACTTCGGAATTTACTCACCTACCATTGGGGTTCACTGTTCCCTTGTCATTTGGAAGGTAATGCCTCTCTTGCAGAAGTTTCTAGTTCCTTTCTAGTTTGAGAACTAGTGGCAAATATGCATGAGGGCTGTCCTTGTACCTACAGAATAAGGTTCACTGGGGAGGTAGAACCCAGCCCATGGAAGTCTCCTGGCCCCATGCGTGGAAGTCATGAAAGTAAAGTCTGGACTTCTGTAGCTGGCCATGGGGCTGCGCCAAGACTGCCCTTACCAGAGGACACTCAGCCAGCCCTTCATGGATACAGTCATAGAATGCTTGCATCCTCCCTTGGCGGGGTCCCAAGGCCCACAGGCCTGCTCTTCTCTCTGTCTGCCACTGCTCTCTTCACTTCCCAGTCCGTCTGACTCCATAAAAATTCTGATATGCATTTATGATGTCCTCCCTTTTCTCCTCACAGCCTTTTATGGTTTCTGGCCCATCTCTCCACACTGTTCTGTCCAGCAACCTGAACAGCAAACTATGGCCCTCCATCTCTCTCAGCAGCTGCTGTGTTAGGTAGTGAGCTCAGTACTCTTGGTGTATGCCTTATCATGGGCTGTGATCATGGCTGAGGCTGCAGGGCCATGAAGCCCAGAATATTAACTTTCTGGCCAGTCTATCTCATCTGGCAAAGCTCTCAGAGAAACATGGAATTCAGCAAATATGGAACCTACTAGAGGTATGAAAGAGGCAGGTTAGGGAGGGGCTTCCTGTTAAAAATAGGAAGAGGATGAAGCTGTCTTTGGGAAGTGGTTGCATTAGACAAGGCTGTAGTGGCTGACCTTGGTTGTCTACTTGACTACATCTGGAATTGACTAAAATCCAAAATTGCTAGGCACATCTGGGAGGAAATTTTGTTTAATTTGAAGTAGGATGATCCACTTCTAATCTCTATCTTTGAGGTAGGAAGACTCACCTTTAATCTAGATCTTTTGAAGTAGGAAGATACACCTCTGATCTGGACAACATCATCTTCTGGAAGCCTTTGTAAGGACATGGAAGAATGAAACTCTCTCTTTGTCTGCTTGCTCTTATCCTCACTAGCAAGTTCAGTCCTTCACTGGTATTAGAGCCTACTTCTTCAGGATGCTGGCATTTACTGAAGACCAGCTGAGACATCCAGTCTCAAGGAATGAACACTTACTGGATTCTTAGGTCTTCTGCTCATAGGCAACTGTTGTTGGATTAGCTGGACCACAGCTTATAAATCATTCTAACAAATATTTATAAATATATTTATTCTATAAATTCTCTTATCCTGTAGAATCCTGACTAATACAAAGGCCACAAGGACAGAGCGTGGGAATCAAATCCTCTTGGATTTGGAGGGAGAGGGACAAGAAGGCATGCCTTTCAGGTAGCACTCAGTGTCATGAGCTGCTTTGGGCTCTGTTACAAGTAAGCCATCACCAGAACGCTGATCCAAAGCAAACCTCTGTTGTTTATAAAGTATTCTATCTTGTGTATTCCATTGTAGTGATGGAAAGTAGAAGGACATCCACCACTCTCTGGGTGTTTTGCTTACTGACACGTATGCAAACTATGAGAATGTTTGAATGTTGAATGTATGCAACCATGAGATCTGAGATCTGAGAGAAAACCTTGTGGGGCATTGTGGGAGGACTCATTGTGACCCGTCTTTATTGGAGAGCATTTGTGTTATATATGTGGAACTGGAACTTCATCCTAACCCACCTCACACACCACCTTTGATTGTGATGTCAGGCCTTCAGCAAATGTAGGCTGCTGAGATTCTAGAGTGTCATGGAAACAGTGTCCTCTCATTGTGGTATAATTCAATAATATCTGTTTACTGACATGATAAAACATCATTGAAAATATGCTAGTGTTTTTACTTCTAGTAGCTTCAGTGACCTTCCCATGCTTTTCTTTACAAAGCCCACAGCCACACACTGAAATTCAATGCCCTTTTGGGTCACATTTCATAGTGCAGATTCATATATTCACCGTGATGCTGCACACATTGGTGGTTCACCTGGGGTGAAGGATTTCTGCATGGGTATGTGCAGGTGGAGTCCAGCAGTCAAACATCAGAGTGACCTGAAGTTTGTCTCTGAGAGTTAGGTGCCAATGCTACTTACTGTGTAGGAGACTGACCTATCATTTTTCTGCCCAACATTTTAATTTGGAATTTCTTCAATGCACTGATGTCTCATGATGCCCTCTTGAGTGTTGGTGACACCTTTAACACTTATAGAGTCTCCACACTAAAGGAAGGAACACTTACTGAGATCTTGGGGAGTATCTCCAGGCCAAGAAGCATGACTTTGTCATGGAAAAGCCACAGGCAACCTGAGGATCTCAGATGTGGTGCTATTCTCTTGCTCTCAGCCAGGATCTCCACTGGGAGAGACCAAACTTTGTCTTCTTTGACGGGATCTGGTGACCCCATGCAACTCACTGACCTCATTTGGCTACTTGGGGTACATGGGCCACAAGCAGACTGTACCTTCTACTGGTAGTCTCCTACTATTCTGCATGGAGGAGGAATTAGTAGGCCAGGTGTAGACTGCACCAACTGTTGATGACACCTCCTGTTGAAAATGTAGTGTTGCTAGATGCAGGCTGTGACATCTGCTCAGTCAGCTGGGTCATTGCCCTTATGGTAGAAGAGGCATGAGACCTGTGAGTGAGCTGAGAAAAAAGGAGAAAAGTCTGCATCTACTGAGGTTAGAAATCTGCAGCAGAGAGTTCCCTGGAATGCCTTCTGTTAGAGCTCCTTCAGCCTTGTCTTAAGGAAAGCTTTTCAAGAGCCAAGGCCTCAAAGCTTTCTTATTCTAAGACAATGCACACCGAGACAATGGCATTTCCATTCACGAGGTGATTTCCATTTTTATATGCAATTGCTCTTATTTTAATAGAAGTCAGATTTCTTTTATCTGTAATTAAATCCAAACTACATTATTTGTTGAAGGTCCTCATGGATGTTTGACTTTATTATTCTGAGTCTGAATGGGTAAAACAGTTCTGAGCCTCATGGTAGTGGTTTGACTTTCCATCCACTCTCTGTGAAAACAAATCCCTGATGGGCAGGCAGCTTGATCTGACTCTGAGTTTTTTATAAACCCCTTTGAACTCCAGGCCCCACTGTCTCAGAGTCCCCCCAGATGTATTCACCTTGGCTACTCCCTGGCCTCTCACCTTTCCTGTATCAGAGTTCAATGGCTTCTGTTTAAGTCTGTGTCTATTGTTCTCATTCTGTAGCTGACCCAGACTTTGCACTGGTTCTGTGGACTTGCTAGGGAGATGCTTTGATATTAATTCCTTGGCTTTCATAAAGGAAAGACATAGAAACCCTCAAGAGGAAGCTGGTGGGCATCCATGTATGTGTTCTTCCCAGTTGCCAGCCAAAAGCTCCTTAGAAGTCCTGGCCTTGGTGGCTGCAGATAGCATTATGATGATGAGGAAGCCTTCACTCATCAGCTTTCCTCTTAGCCTTGACTGCCAGGAGGCTCACACACAAGCGTGTGCTTATTTGCACAGCCTGTCACATGGGAGTGTATAGTAGTGTCTATAGTCTTTTTTCCTATTTCCCTTTCTTTTTTCAACCTTGACCCTTTGTTGAGTGTGTGCATCATGGCACATAAGTTCCTGGGAGGACCACTGAATCTGTTTCAGTAGTGAGTAGAGCTGCTCTTTGCCCCTTGCATAAGCTTCAGCCTTTCCCTAATGATACACTGACCCTTGATCACTGTTCTACTGCTGTAAAGAGACTTCATGACCAAGGCAACTCTTGTGAAAGAACACATTTGATCAGGGCTTGCTTACAGTCTTACCATCATGGCAGGGAGCATGGTAATAGGCAGGGGTGGTACGGGAGAAGTAGCTGAGAGCTACACCTGACCTGCAAGCAGAGAATGAGAGGCTGGGCCTGTTTTGTACTCACTCAGAGACTTGGCCAGTGTTTGCAGGCTCCTGCCACCACACTAATGGACACAGGAGGGTGGGGGCACAGGCTGTGGCAGTCTGGTATCTCTATTTAGAGCGAGCATAAATGCCTCTGCTGAGAAACCACAGGAACTCCTCAGAACACCCCAAGAATGGTTATATAAACAACATCAGGAGAGAGATGGTTTCCATCTGAAGCCAGGCAGTCCCATAGATCTGCTCTGAGGTTGACCCTGAACAGTATTATATATGTGCTCAGTTGAGGACGGCGCATGTACCAAACTCCCTAAGAGTGTTTATCCAAGCATGCAGAATAGCCATAGTGTTAGTGTTGTCATGGTTACTTTCCAGAAATGTCTACCCCTTTTCCTGACCTGTTTCTGGTCCCTCCTAAGAGACTTCACAGTTCTTACACACAAGGTCACAGAGTATTGAGGCAGAAACCAGATTCATGTCTTTTAGCACTGGCTTGTGTCAGGTAGGGTAGAGATTGGGTCCTAATCTTTTACATAAATGCAGATTTGGGTAATTTGGATGTCTTGTTCCTTTTACCCACCTTATGCAGGGTAGTGGCCCTCCCTGGTATAGGGTCAACAGAGGATCTCTGCTAGCCAGGGGTTTGGTGGTCATAGCTACATTCTTTTCTGCTGCCACATTTGTCTGGTTGACTTTGTGGCTCCATCATGATTTCTACATCTAAGCAGGTCTCAAGTGCTGTGCATAGCTCTCAGCCTGGGAACAATGACTGTTCATGCTTGGCTCTGCCTTCTCTGAGTGTGGCACAGTGTGGGATATGCACTTCTTTTTACCTGGGCACATCTGTCATCTCAGATTGTAACATTTTCACATTGGTCATTAGCTACCATTTCTGCTTGTCAAGGAAAATGGAGTTGGTCACTTCCTCATGGAAACACATGAGACATGTGGACAGTTGGCTGGCTCACATTCTGATAGGTTTGTAATAGCTCTTATATTATGATGTAGTGTCAGGTTAACAAACTTTCACCAAGACTCGGCTCCAGGCCCTCACATATGACCCCTCAGAAGTCAGGTATGTCTATAGTGATGACTTTTTGTTGGGGGTTCCAGTAGGTTTTCTGGATGGCAGGGAAACTGTCCATGAAGAGACAAGAATAAACATTGGTTCAGTCCAGATTAGGAAAAAAAGTTCTGATAATTAACTCAGTTCCATGAATAAAACAAAACTTAAGTCATGTTTACATTGAAGCTCTTTACAAAGAACATATGGCTTCTTCTATAAATATGGGTTCTGTTGACTTCGAAACAATGCTCAAGATAAGGGTCTAGGGTGCTTGACTCATGTGGACATGGCACCTGTGGAATGCAGGACTGACCTGGCCCTAAGATAACACAGAAGTCACTGAGGCTGCTGTAAAGCACAAGTGACATCATTCGTCAGGGTGACTTTATAGCCTAGATGCAATGCCCAGTTTTAGGGGAGGAAAGTCTGAGATGAACAAACATACCCTTCAGGGGGATGCGGGAAAAGCCTAACTCAACAGGTAGCAAAGGTTACCAGGTCGTAAAGTACCCTTTGCCCAGCATTCTGGGAGAATAGCCAAATATCTTCTTCCTTTAAGCTGCTTGTTTCCCGACTTCTCCAGTGCTTATCCATGTGCATAAGGATCATTTTCCCTCTGAATACTCTAATATACAAATGCTATTACCAATGACCCCACTGAAAGCTCATTAGCATGGGGAACAGATGCCAGCTCTTACCGACCCCTTCTGACTCTGGGCTTCCTCTGGGTTTACAGAAAACACATGCCATTCTAGACATCACTGTGCCCCTCTGTCCACACTGCAACCCTGAGTCAGGGCAGTTGCTCTTCTCTTCTGGATGTCATCAAACTCAGTGTAGGTTGGTATCAGTTCCCTCTCTGCGGAGGGTCTCACTACCCAGGGTCCTGTGCAGTACCCTTGGAGGCACAAAGAAGCTCCTACCTGGTAGATAGTGAGAATCCGAGATAGGCACTGCAAAGTATGTGGGTGCTCTGACCTTGGCTTTATTCTTGCATCCATATCAGTTTTCTTTTGTGCTTAAGTGGTCTTTAGGTCAGCTGAGCACATCAATAATTACAGAGGCAGACAGTACATTTTCTGAGTAGAGTGCCTTGGTCGACTTCCCCTCTCTAATTTGTGATGTGATGCTGTGGGCATTGTGACCAATTCTGCCTACCTGGCTCCGCCACACAGTACCAAGGGGAAGTATGAGTGACAGGGAAGCTGTCATCCTGTCCTGGAGCAGAAAAAATGCTCTCTAGTCAGCATGATGAAGCCGCAATGATTTATTCTACATTGTGGAAGGTCGGTTTGGTTTAGGGAAGTGCCAGATTGATAGAGTGTTCAGAAAGAAGAGCAGGTTATAAACACAGAGCTGTGAGTTCAGCCTTCATGCAATCCTGCTCAGTAAATGGCAGTACATGAAACACGTTAATCAAGCAAAGCGCTTCTAAAGGCCTGCCTTCCTCCCGTGTCAGCCTTTCCTTAACGAGGTTGATTTACTTCTGTTCTTTGCTTTGAAAAATGCTGTCAGTTCTCATAAACAAACAAAAATATCCACTGTAACATGGAATATGGAGAAGATGCCCTGTGATAACAGCCAGTGTTGCCTGTTGGTGAAACGTGTCCCTAAGAAGCTATGTCAAGGTTCTCATCCCTGACCTAGGATTGTAGACTTCATCTAGAAATCAAGTCTGGTCCAGTATCATCCAGTTAGCTTAAGATCAAAGAGGTGGGTCCTGCCCCAATATGACCTTTATCTTTACATTCCCTATAAAGACAGAGTCATGGAGGAGGCCCTGTGAGGACCCACATGCCCAGCATGTGACTTGGTGTGACAGTGTTTGCTCCATGAACGATGATGGCATGTGCCTCCTCCCTTGTTATCCAGCGACAGGCAGCAGGTGAAGCCAGCACAGCCCTGTTCTGCTGCTCCCACTCCTGTGAGGTGAAGAAGAGGCCTGTCACATTGAAGTGATGGGAGGATTAAGGGAGCTGAAAGCAGCATGGGCTCTGGAATAAGAATGTGGCCATCTAAGCTCTGTCTCTTCTCTTTGTACTCCTTTCTTTACAAAGCTCTGGCCTGCCATCCTATTCCTCGTCACCCCATCTGGCAAAATTAATTTTCTTGAATCCCTCATCTACCCTGTAGCACTAGCCTGATATATAGCTAGTGACAGGCACTGCATGAGTTGCCAAGGAAGCAGGTATGTGTCCGTGGCTCTCCTGGCCACAGAGGTACCTGCTCCTGCCATGTCAGGTTATTGTTTTTTTTCTAACCATTACTTACAAATCTTCATAAAGTATTCATTTTCACGGAATTAGTAAGGAAATTCTTGGGCACTGGGAATTTACAATCTAGTGATAGAAACAAATAGATATATGGGGGGTGGTTGGGTTCTGTTCCTGGATGCTAGGGTAGTCTTAGCCTGAATTGACTTTAACAGTATCCTCGGAGGAGTGATCACTTTTGGCACTGTAGAAGTGTATGTGTGAATTAGACACTGCTGTAAGGCAGAGGAGGTAACTGTGTTGAACAGCATTTTAGATAGATTTATGAAGGCCTTAAGGACAGGATCCTCAGTGTTAGTGTCCCCAGAGGCCTCTCACACTGGGGACTCTGCTGCGGTCTTAGGCAACGCTTGTCACAGGCTTACCTTATAGAACAATGGTCACTCTTGGTTGTCTTGGGAGCCCTACCTTCTCAGTCAGTTGCAGGTGGCTTGACAGACACCTGTCACCCACACTTGTTGCAAGGTGTTGATTAGAGATTGACTTTGTTTCCCTCACACCAACCAGGGATGGAATGGAGCTTGCTGTTCTGAAGTTGGGAGGCTCTTGTCCCGTGATCTTCCTGAGTGTTTTATGTCTCCGATTGATGGTGATGTTGGAGGAAGGACATAGATTTCAGTACCTCCAGATGCCTTCTTAGAGGGGCTCAGGGTACTGGATTTTGCTGCAGGTGAGGCTGGTGTGAATCTCAGATCACGTTTTCCATGAAGCATGGTGAATGCATCAGGACAGTAATGGGCAGTATCTGGGGCTTTGGACTTAACACCCCTGTAGATCCAATCAAAGTTCGAACATTGCCATTTTATTCTGTAACACAGAATTAGAATCAGAGGACAAAGGCAAAGAGTCATGGAGAAAGAGGAAGGTTGATCCAGGGACATCTCTTTAACCTGTCATAGGTGAAAATTGCAAATAGTGACACGTGGTAGCACCACGGACCCTAGATGAGGGGCTTCAGAAAATAGTAAGGAAAGGAGAGCCACATGGCTTAGTTCACTGTGCCACTGAGGGAGGCAATGTCAGGCCACAGTACCCATCTGCATTTGCCTATTGTTTTGCTTCCGAGTTCAACACCTCTGAGGACACTTCATGAACATAAGAGTGTTCGTGCAGGGGAGCAGGCATGCAGCCCCAAACTGAACATGGCCCTCACAACCTTGCCTTTGCATCTGGGAAATTACTAGTATCTCCTTAGGGCTTTGAACAACATTTGTAGCTGTGGTAACTCTGTAAGAACCAAAAGACTTCAAAGAAAGCTGCCAGTGGGGAGCTGTCTTCTTATGGAGGTGAACTGGGGAAGAACAGGTCAAGTTAGTAGCAGGGTGGTTGGACTTCACCAAAGAATAATCCCACTGGAAACTGGAGGACCAGAAAAGGAACCCTTGAGAAGTCCTCTCCAGCAACCATGTCCACTCTGTGGAGAGTGGGTCAGAGACATGGCCTCACATTGCTGTCGTATGCATGAGAGTCCCTCTTAGACCAAATGTCCCCAGCCCAGCCTCAGCATGTGCCAGGCATTCAACTCTCTTGAACATGAACAAAAGAAACGCTGGTTCTTGTTGCTAGCCCTTCACATGAGGACAGCCACCTAAGTCTGACATACCCCAGAGGTGGGGGAGTCTGAGGGTGAGTGGCATCCAGTTGGACTCTTTGAGCATTGCTCTGACTGTAGCAGAGAGTGACTGGGGAAGAGCAAAGAGGTGCTAAACCAGGGAGACCATGACTTCACCTTGGGCCAGCCTATGGTCAATCAGAAGGTATCTAGGAGGTTATACCATGGGACTGTGCCACTCCACACATTTGCCTGGAAAGTTTTCCCACCCAAATGTGTGTGCCTCTTCATAGGAACCCACTAGCTATAGGACTTCCCTAAACCTCCCGCAGCAGGTTTAAATGAAAAGAAGCATATTTGTATGCATCTCTCTGGAAAATGCCTATTATGTTTAAATGCTTTCCTTTTACCACATTTAACAAGTTTAATCCCTTTAGTGTGTTTCAATAAAACACACCAGGAAAAGCTGCCTTTTCATTTTGTGTAATATCCCTCTTCAGGATGGCCTACATTGATAAGAGATGTTCAATTTGGGCTTAAATGTCTTTTCTATCTATCAAATGTATTGATTCCCTCCTTTCTACTCTCTATTTAGAGGTTTCATGAACTTCCTCCACAACACCACACCTGGGCACACCTGCAGGGCCTCTTCATATCTTGTCAGCTTCTCATTGCCTGTTGACTCTAGCTGGAAGATTTTCCTCTAAGTGCAAGGCTTGCCCTTGAATTCCCTTTATGGGTACCTGCAGAATTCCCCGACCTCAAAACCCATCACAGTTTAGGTTAAGTAACCTCCTTATACTGATAGCACTAGAGACGGAGAAAAGAGCCCCACACAGCTGCCTGTGTAGGTAGAGGCCTGTGGGGGGATTGACAGGGGTCCAGGTGGGGTGGAGCCTTTAGCTGTCCAAAGGAGGATAGTGTAGGGATGGAGCCCCGCTGAGATGCAGATCTAAGTCTCTTTATAGCAGAAATGTGCACAGAACTCTGTGATCCATCTTTGATGGAAATGGCCAAGCCCATCACAGAAATCCCCCAGGAAAGCAGAGGGTTCAGAAGGTGATGAAGAGCACCCCTTGCCATGGTGCTGCAGGAGGGGAGCACCAGCAAGGGCAGAGCAGTGACGGAGCAGGAAGCCTCCAGGGCTGGGGTATAGATATTCCCTTCCCACGAAGTAGCCATAGTCACTGCTTTCTAAAACCCAATTAAAGCTTTCTATTTTTCTTTTACTTTCCCAATCCAATATAGGTGGGTCTTTTGCTCTTTTCTGAAGAGAGTTTGAATGGATGAAGAATTGAATAGTGTGTCAAAGAAGACTATTCCTGATACTGTCATGCATGATAAACATTAACACACATTTTGAAAAAAATTTCCTCCAGTAGCAGTCTTTGCCATATTAATTTAATCCTGCTGTCTAAGATAATGCAATCGCTTTGAAACAGTCTCGACTTGGGTGCACAGGGACTTTCTAGAGCAGAGGCCAAATTTCCGTCACCTGATGAGCTAATTGGACGTGGCAGCCTCCTGCGCAGATGGCCTCCCTTGTCAATGGCTTCTCGCCTGAGACAAAGAGAGACAAATGTCTATATCCACCATGAGCCCCTGCCTCCCATGCCCAGTGCCATCAGGTAGCCATCTATTTCCATCCAGGCTTTTGTGCTGGTGCTGAGCGAGCCCTGCAGAGCCGTTACAGATGCACCAACCAGGCCTGCTTGTTTAAGTACAGTGTGTATTTTGACGTGTAAATTTACATGAGGCATATTTAATCAGTCACAATGATATGCTAATTCGATTCCTATGTGAACTGAATAAAAAGCATGCTTCAATAAAGATGAAGTGAACTTGCTACCAGCTGGGACACTTTATAATCAGCCCTGTGAGTTATTGAATGGGAGAGGGAGGGGCAGTGTCTGCCAGGGAAGCACAATGGAGGAGATCCTGTTCCATGGCTATTCAGCTCCACTAAGCACAGGTGCCTTTACCTGCAGCTGTTGCAGGAAGCTCACTATGCTCCCAGTACCCCTCACCCAAGGTAAACAAAGTGGGGCTCCATAGACTGTACACATCTGGAGTCATCCCCTTACCAGGATGGAGCACTGACCGGGAAGTAGACTATATCTCTCCAATACCCGTTATCACATGGGCAAAGTACCTGGAGCCAGATATCTCCAGCAAGTTCAGCCCTGGGGCACTGACTGCCAAGTGCAGAGCTATATGGAACCTGGGAGGGCAGCATGTTTACCCTACCCCGTGTCAATCACCATGGCATTGCTGGACTCTAGTTTCTCGGGCATACTCATCAAGCCTCTGGGCATTATATTTTAGTCAGAAGCTGAGGAGACCCGATCATCCAGGCCACCCCAGCCTCTGTAGTGTGTGCTGGCACTTTTACCAGGCTGAGCTAGTCACTGTCCTGGCATGTGCTCCCTGTGCCTATGTAGAAGGGACATCTGGAAGCCCGGTGAGTAGGTGAAGGATTCCCAGTGAGGACAAGGATTCAGCATTGTCTGAACCAAGGGAATAGAGCTGGAGGCTCTGGTACTGCAGGGGCTGCTTGTATGCTCACGCTCAATTGTGTGCAGAAAGTGTGGACAGGGCACAGTTCCCATTCTACTCAGCCGGGTTGGCGGAGTTGGCAGAGGGGATGGAGGGACCTGGGCCTGAACTGAACCTGTCCCTTCTGTAGAGAAAGAAGGCTCTGTTGTCCCTGCCCCAGAGCAGGGGTGATTGTGAGGACCTGGGACCTTGGAGGGCCCTGGAGGCCACCACATACAATTTGGGAAGCTGAGGGTCTTGGAGGATTTAAAAGGACAATTCCATAGGAATGTTTGTGAGCCTGCCTGGAGCACAGCTGAGACTCCAGGGCAGTTTCCAGAGGACTCTACCAGAACTCTGCAGTGTGAGTCAGTGAAAACGGAAAATTGAACTTGAGCAAGTTTTGTTTATAATGGCAAAGCTGGGTACACTGGACAGAAGACACCATAAAGTGTGTCCATAAATGGTCCCCACAAGCATTCGTGGTGCATAACACTCTAAAGTTTTTGTTCTATGTCTGTGTTATTCTGATTCTAATATAAGGTATATTTCTTAATTTTATTTAAAAAATCATCATTTTTAAACATGAAAATACCATGGAATTCGATAGGTGCTTCCTTTCTTCTCAAAGCAGCTGCAGCCACAGTATTTTAAAAAGGAGGCCCTCCTGAGTTCATTTAGAAAGTTTTCTAGCTCAGGCGCCTTCTCAGAACCATGCTGTCTCCACCGACATGGTTCCATTACTCCTGGTGATTTATTTCTGGCCCAGTGAAATAAGGCTTGCTAGCAATGCATTGTGTTCCTAGATAAGCCTATTCCTTTTTGAGTCTTCCAGGGACTGAAGGTGATAACACCAGCATCACGGGTATTAATCACCACATGCCCCTCAAATCGTCCTTTGGGGGCCATTTGGCCACACGACTGGTGTGGTAGAAAACTGTGAAGTTGGGTCTCTGTCATTCAAGGATCCATGAGGGCCTAAGAGAGTCCAGGCTTGATCCTGCAGTGCAGATGCCTTATGTCCCAGTGGGGAGTCACAATCCCATGAGGGCAAGCGAGAACACATAAAGCAAGGCAGAGAGGAGGGATCTTTGAAGTTTCACACAGAGATGTCACAGTGAGCTGAGGTGGCCAGGATAATAAAGACAGCTGCACAGCAAAGAGGCTGGTTCAGTGGCACAGGCCACTCTTCAGGGACAGGAGGCAGTGGGGAGGTGACTCTGTATGTGGTGATGGGCAAAACTTTGGGATTCTGGGAAGGGAAAGGGTGGTAAGAACGTCTCTGGCTCATAGGTCTGGCCAGGAGGCATTCTCCTTGGGAGTTCATATAATCCCTTTAAATGTCAGTTTTCATCTCCATGAAACAGCCACGATAGTGTCTGCCTCTGAGGATTGTCTAGGAGACTCAGATACTATTCATGATTATTGAAAAATAGCTACTAGACATGCAAGCAGTCGTTATTAATATTTTCAATGAGTAGAGTGTGAATAGTTGACTTTCTGATTCACACTGTAGCCATAGATGCTTAAGAGTGATTTCCAAGACACACAGAGGTGTCTAATGACAGGCATTGAAGTGGAACAAAACCACACAGAGTGAAGCTGACACTCAGGAACTTGGTTCAGCAAAGTGGACACAGTAGTGATGATGATGGTGGTGGTGAAAGCAATGATGCTGGGATGGTGAAGGTGATCGCGATGCTATATGTGCCAGTGATGACGGGGAGGATGACAGACAGTACGGTGATAATATTGTTGATGGTTATATCATGGTGCTGACACGAATAGTGATGTAGAACATTATGGGGATGGTGAGGATGCTGCTGCTGCTGGTGGTGGTGGTAGGAGCAGTGGGGGTGACAGGGATGGTGAGGATGCTGCTGGTGGTGGTGGTAGGAGCGGTGGGGGTGATGGGGATGATGAGGATGCTGCTGCTGGTGGTGGTAGGAGCGGTGGGGGTGATGGGGATGGTGAGGATGCTGCTGGTGGTGGTGGTAGGAGCGGTGGGGGTGATGGGGATGGTGAGGATGCTGGTGGTGGTGGTGGTGGTGGTAGGAGCGGTGGGGGTGACAGGGATGGTGAGGATGCTGCTGGTGGTGGTGGTGGTGGTAGGAGCAGTGGGGGTGACAGGGATGATGAGGATGCTGCTGCTGGTGGTGGTAGGAGCGGTGGGGGTGATGGGGATGGTGACGATGATGGCCTGATAATAATGATGAGGTTAGGCTTTACCTTGCCTAAAATGTACCATTAAAGTGCATTAAAGTATTCACAGATAAGACATTCCCTTGTCACTCATAGAAATTAAGTCTGGGGATATAAAGGAGTGTTACAGCAGGAAGTGGTAGCTAAAGGGGTGTAGTAGCATTTTTCCTTTATACATCTCAATTCAGTTCATAAAAGAAACAGTGTTTTGCCACAGAATTCACCCGGTGCAGTGTTGGAAAGTCTTAATTGAGAATGGAGTCTGTGTCCTAACACTGATCTCTCACTTGTCAGTCATTTCTGTCCCTCAGAAATGTAGCAGAGCTTGTGGCCCATGGATGGGCATGCCCAGATGCTGCTCTGAGGAGGCAGATATCTAAGGGATGGCCATGGCATAGAACAGGTCAGGGTAGACCTGAGGCACCGAAGGATATGAAAACCTCTGTGTTATCATACTGCTAACTAACTAATCCCAGAGGATTAGTGTACAGATAAGGAGTAGTGCCAGAGAATTTGTAGATTTTTTTTGTGAGTTGTGGGACCAGAGGGAACTACAGCATTCATACCAGGAAGAGCCATGAGCTCAGCTCATTAAAGACTGTTGAAGGTTGATGACCAAAGAATTCCTTTCCATAGTCTCCAAAGATGTAGCTAGGATATTCACACCAGAAAGCAGGAGGAGCAAGAGGGCATGCTTTTCCTTCTGAGCTTGCCATCTACCATTCAAAATTTCAAATTCTTCTTAGAGCTTGTGGTGCTGGTTCTCATGTTGCTTGTGTTCTGAAACACCAGCCAGGGTCAGTGTCATTGAAGGTGTGGTGTGAAGGATAGGCTGTTTCATGGAGCCCAGAACCAAAATAACCACATAGAAACTGTATTAATTAAAACACTGCTTGGCCCAAGAGCTCTAACTTCTTAGTGGCTAACTCTAACATATTAATTTAACCCATTTCCATTAATATGTGTATCACCACGAGGTCAAGGCCTACCAACAAAGGTCCAGCATGTCTATCTCCAGCAGCAGATCCATGGTGTCCCCTCTGACTCTGCTTTCTTCCTCCTAGAATTTAGTTCTGTCTTCTCCACCTAACTAAGTTGTGCCCTATCAGGCCAAGGCAGTTTCTTTATTCATTAACTAATACAAGTAACACACAGAGGAGACCCCACATGGATAGGCTGCTTAAAAGGCTTATGACCAGTCACCCAGGGCAATGTATAGCAAAGATGGAGAGGGAATCAGACCTCTGTGTCACATACTGTACATATATACTGTTACCACCAGGGAGTGGGACAGGGCTGGGAGGCTAAGTAATGCCTGGCCCCATTCCAACCAAGAACTTCCCAAGAGAATGGCTATTTCCTCACATGGGCATGCATTGCCACTCCTCCTCCCTTCCCCTGTCTTGTTCTTGCGTCTTACACAGATGTATTTAAAATGTTTGCCAAGGGTGAGAATGACAGCCTATAGGGAATATATCTGACTAGGTAGAGCCCTGTTTGATGCTTTGTGTAAGGACCAGTCTCACCTCACTTATCAGCTCAGCTGGAGGCAAGAAGCACCGAGGCTACACATAAGGTGGACGCCACTCAGACCCTTGAACTTTGCCAGTACCCAAGTCAGATCTCAGCTCTGCCGCCACGTCTTAGGTTTCAGGTGGTTGCTGTGGAAGTCCTTGGTCCATTTAGGGATCAATATCTCATGAGAATTTTCAGCTCTGGTGGTATTCAATCAGACAACACCTTTTAGGTTGTTTGTTTTCTTTGACAGAAGTTTGATTTTTTAATTGACCAAGTTATTGATAAAAATCTCAAATGTATCCTAAGGAAATAAAAATGGCTGGTATTGCTGGTCACTATTTGATATTCATTTTCTGTACTGTAACTAGCAGAGCATCTCTCAATATTCTTGTAGAGAACAAACATTATTTCATTTCTCTGGATTCTTGAGTGTGTCTAAGCTGTCATCTGTTGCCCTTGGCTGTGGGAAGGCAAACTCTCACCAAGCAACAGAGAAAATGGAGACCTGGGTAGGGTTTCCAGAACCTAGATGCTTTTTCTGTGATTGATTTTTTTCTTTTCCTGTTCTGGGATAAAGTGTCTGACCAAGACAACTTAAGTTAATTTGAACTATGATTTGAGAGGAGAGAAAGACATGGCAGCAGGAGGGGAAAGCGTAGTGACAGGGGGAGGAGACTGATGGGTCACATTGTATTGACATACAGGAAGCAGAGAGAGATGAATGGGCTCAGCTCACTTTCTCTGTCTTATTCAGTTCAGAACTCCAGCCCAGGTGACAGTATAACCTACATTCAGGGTGGGTCTCCCCACACAGTTTACACAGTCTTAATAACCCCCTTACAAGTGTTCCCAGAGGCTTGTGTGTGAGGTGGTTCTGTGTCTGTCAAGTTAACAATGTTAACTGTCAGCCTCTCTTCATTCCCCAAGGGAAGTTCTGAGTTCTTGGACCGCATGTGGTTCCCTCTAGACACTATCTCCGTGTGTGACTGAGGGTCGCAGCTTCATGTACACCCCACCCCAGTAAGCTTGGCACAGAACTCTTCCCACTTTCTGCAACCCCCTCAGTTGAAAACTGTTCTCTTTGGAGGTGCAAATGATTTCAACTTAGTTTTAGAGTATTCTGCTTAGTTGGAATGAGGACACACATAGCATGGTGCTTTCTGGGTTGCACAAGTTTCCAGGAAGGAGGAGAGTCTCAGCAAGCAGGGATGAGGGCATGCATTGACAGGGGGTGGGCAGACAACCCACAGCTCCCTCCTGCCCCTCCTGTCCTGTCAATCATCTTCTGCTTAACCAAAGTCTGCCTTGGACATTTCCCCAGTTGTTAGCATATGAACTCATATAATTCAGATAAAGTTATTTTAAGTTTTCTTATCATGAGCACTTCATGAGTTGCTTTGAGGGTTAATTAAATTTATGAAAATCTGCACTGTGCTGTACCATGTAAGCATATGTGTCCGTCATTGTGGGTGGCCTGTGACCTTTCCTTTCAGCCTCTGTGCACAGCACTGAGCTTTTAAAGTCACAGGCACATAAGGGGTTCAACAAGTTCTTCTAAGTGAGGGAGAGTATGTTAACTTATTGCCGGAATTCTGAGCCACCTGTGTGGAGGTTGGTGATTTCCTCACCTGTCTGTGGCCATGAAGGTCTGCTCTGGAGCTGCAGTTGTTCTCAGAAGCCTGTGTCTGCAGAGAACCTACTGTTTCTGTGCTCTGTCCTCAAGGACAAGCTCATGAACAAGTTCACAGATGTCCAAATACACTCTGAAGCAGCCCTACCTCCTGTTGGAAATGGGCCCCTTTGTGCAGACCTTGTTCCCAACCACATCCGTTGCCCATAGGGTACTTTCTTCTGTGTGTGGGTTAGGTCAGGAAATGGTGACCACAGTGAGTGCTGTCCTTGAAAAACTCCAGAATGCAGGTCTTGCCAATGTCCGACTCACTCCTGATCCCACAGTAGAGGACACTTGTACCTGAGTCATTTGTCTGAGCGTGCAGCGAGTCACTCCACCTGCACACCGTCCACCCAGGAGCTGTTTATCTGAACCAGGCCTCTCATCCTTGCACAGCTCTGCCTCTGCCTGTGAGTGGCCAGGTATGTGCTGTGCTAAGAGATATAGTCTTTATATATGCATTTTATTTTTCAGAGAAGTATAGGATTTACAAATGGAAATCTGGCAGCCCTTCCTTTCAATGATGCCAGCAGTCTTATGTCAGTAAGCTAACAGGTGATTTTTCAAAGCTCTTTTTGAGCCACATGAGCTGGAAGTACCCATGGATGTACCCTCTTGCTCAACATAATGGCAGATGCTTCATCATCATGGCACTAGGCATAGAAAAAAAGATTGGTTGGAAAACCTAACCAACCGGCTCTTAGTGAGGACCTACTGTGTGCTCACAATGGCCAGGTACCCTAGCAAACCTTCAATGTCTTTGTTCTTCAGAAGCCTTCATTGAAGATATAAGAGCAACAGTCACAAAAAAGGAAAATCTCAGATTTAGTTCCCTATGAAATGGTGTGGAGAGGATCCCAAGGACAGCAGACATGAACAGTATGTCGTACAGTTGATAACTGTGTCCCTGCCCCCACTCCCAGGAGACTGAACCTAGAGCAGACAAGCCCTCTGCCACTGAGCTACATTCCCAGCCCTACTCTTTTCTTGTGAGACAGGATCTCTCTAAGTTGCCTGGGCTGGCTTCATAATCACTACATGGCCCAGATCGACTTTGAGCTTGAGATCCTCCCACCTAAGCCTCCTGACTGCTGGGATTACAGGCCTGGGCCAATGTGCCTACCTTGTCCTTTCTCCTGAAGTTAAAGATTCACATGTTTGGCAAGATATTTCCCCATTTCCCAGGGTGCACTAAAGAATAAAAAACTACCCCAGCAGTTGGTAAAGCTGACCTTGAACGTGTAGGATATTCTGCTTTGCCTTATAACCAGAAATCTTAATCAAGGATGACCATCACCAGCTCCCGTGTGTGTGTGTGTGTGTGTGTGTGTGTGTGTGTGTGTGTGTGTGTGTGTGTGAGGACTTTCAGAGCAGCCTAGACCTTCTCTCTCTACTCATCATGCTGTTCTTGACAGTTTCTGATGGTGATTTCAGCCCAGGTAATGACAGCAGGAGACCCCATGTTTGGTTGAATATTAAGATACCATTTCCCTGGGGCTTATGGGTGACCAACCCTGTGATTTTTGCAGTTATCTCTAACCTAACAATGGCTCAGTTTGGTACTTTCTTTCTACAATGGTGCAAAAGTGGCACACTTTCAGTAGAAACTGGAGTTTTGAATCTAGATTTTTTTTTCCTCTAATGGTGGTGCATAGTGCCACAGAACCCTTCAGGTTCTGTGAACCAAAGATAAACCAACCGTGACTACTCAGGGCACTACTGAGCCATCAAACTTGTAGTTCCGTCATCTGTTTTCTGTTCAGCAGAGGACCATTTCCATCCAGGACGTCTAAGTGAAAATCCACCAGGAGCTAAACTCTGCATTGAACAACTGTAATCCTGGGTCTCCCAGGGATCTCGGACTCCTCACAATAAGAAACTGGGTTTTCTTCCCTGTGTTCCGTGCTCCAAGTTGCTAAGGGCTCCACAAGTGTACAAGGCTGGGCTGAGAGGGCTGACAGGTCCAGATGAGGACGTGCATCCTAGCAGGACATGGCAGATGCAGAGGGTTGGACTTTATTCCCCATGTCGGGAGGTGTGGCCTGTAAGCCCATGGGGTGGCCATTTCAAGGTAGGAGATAGAGTGAGCTCCATCCTGGAGATTTTAGAGAAGACTGGACCAGAGATGCAGCCTGGATCTAAGCAATGTTCCCAGAATGGGCTGTGAAGGCTAAGTAGAACCAACCCTGTGGCACCCAACCAGTGTACCAAGGAACTTTTGTGGCAGAATGGGTAGTTTTGGATGACAAAGACAATGAAAAACAAAACAAAACAAAACCAAAGAGAGACCATGTATCCTAGAGTGGTGGCCATGTGGGTTAATCTTTCACCATTGCTTGGGCCGAACTTTGACCTGGAAACTGGGAACTATACAGAGCTCCCCAAGTACTCATGAGGGACCTTTTATCTCACTTAGGACATTGACAGGAGACCACTTTGGGAGCCTGGTGGAAAATGCCCAGGTACCATCTGTCACTGGGTCCTGACTGTAGACAGAGTTTTACTCTCCCAACTACCTGTTACCAATAACTGACAAAGAGCTTAATAATACTTACAAATGCTCAGCCAATAGCTCCAGCTTATTACTAGCTAACTCTTACAATTAAATTAACCCATATTTCTTATCCATGTTTCACCATGTGGCTCATGACTTATTATCTCACTTTCTATACATCCTGCTTGCTTGGTGGCTAGCTGGTGTGTCTTCTGACTCCACCTTTCCTCCTCCCAGAGTCCTCTATGTCTGGTTGTCCTGCTTATACTTCCTGCCTGGCTACTGGCCTGTCAGCTTTTTATTAGCTAATGAGAGCAATACATATTCATGGTGTACAGAAGGATTATTCCACAGCACCTGTCTGGCATCTGTGAGCCTGGATTAGAAAGACCTGGAGATTCTAACCAAGTCTTCATGGACAGATTTGAAAAACACAACAATAGAATTTTCTGATGTCTGCCTGTGGGTACCCCATCCATGGTAGAGGTCCCAATCACATTTGTTCTTGATACAGGGCCCTGATTCTATCTCTATCCATTAACCTCTTTAGTTTTATGGGAATTGTGGGGATAAGGAGTCTCCTAGGTTTATGTCTACAAATAACCCAGGGACAGATATAATATTAACCGGAAATGAGTTATAAGAGACCTTCCACGTTTGGACAGAACCAACCATGAAGACTCAGGTCTGCCAGGCTTCAGTTGAAGCCTTGTTTGTATCAGGTTGAGGAACTGGGCTCCCACCCACCAGTTAGCAGACACATCTGGATGTCGTCTTGTATTACGTAGAGGAGCCACGCCAGTCAGGCTTCTAGTAATCTCCAAGATGTCAGAGACACACAGGTTTCATCATCGCTGGCACCTTACTTATGAATTTATGTCTAGGGAAATAGCTCAATAGCAGAGGCCAATTCTAAACTGTTCCCTAAATAGATACTCACACCACATGAAACCATGACATCTAAGTAACAGTAAACACACGCAGCCTGCTGACCTCCTCCTACTCTGCAGCCCAGCCTCCATCTAAATTGTTATCTACAGCCAAGATGGGTCAGCGTGGAGGAGCTTTGCAAATGGAACCGAAAGAAAACTGCCTCGTTCAAATGCAGCGTCCTTGGGCCTGCTATTACCTGCCAGTCACAGCTGCTACCTCCATCACAAAGAGGACAGACCACAAAAATAAGAGCCAGACAATGGGAACTGAAGAGAGGGGCAAATCCCACTCAGATCTGAATGTCTGCTGTGCGAGTTAATCCCAAGGCTGATCTGACTTGTTCCTTCCTAGGGGCAGCTTTCTGATCCCGTGTCAATTACTGCACAAAGCTGCCATCACGCCGTGGATCCTTTTAAGTGTTTTAGTTTTGTTCAATATTTTATAATTTGTTTCTAGCCCTTACTGCCATCCACTGAGCAGGAAACAAACATTTGTGTGCATGTGTGTGCATGTATGTGTGCGTGTGTGTGCATGTGTGTGCGTGTGTGTTGAGCTGCTTGAGGCTCCTGGTACTCAAATGTGTCCAGGTAGTAGGTTTTATTTCCTCTAAGAAAGGACATTTGTTCCCTTAGACTTCTAGATGAGTAGACCAGATGAGACACCTGGCAAGTCCCACTGTTCCCGGTGGACTGTGGGTAGAGGGTCTGGTGTGGGTGGGACCAGGTGTAAGGTACTACTGAGGAGAGAAACCTTCTAAGTATATCATGCTGGTGACGACCTCTAGCTGCAGTTTTTTGAACAGGGAGGATGGGTTCAGATACTGAATATATCTGGTATTTAGAGGGCAGACAAGAGAATACATTAGGTGCCATCATTCTGCCTGGCAGTTTAGTATCTAACTGTGAAGCTTGCAACCATCTGCCTGTCCCATATGAGAAACCCCTCATGCAAGGGTTCCCAACAAGCTGGGCTAGTTGGGCAGGACCTTGTGTCACTTGTGATTGGGACATTGGCCAGCTTCCCTTGACACCTGTCACCACAACCCCAGCTCTGATAACCCACTGTGAGGAGGAAGCCCAATTCTTACTGTGGTAAACACCCAGACACTGACAGAGCCCGTGGAATCCTGTGGTCCCCATGCATCAAGAAATCTTCATTTTGCTTAGTTTGCTTTTAAGAGCAAAACATACAATTTTTTAGCCCTACTGTGTGTGGGACAATACCTGAGGACCAATACCCAAGGTTACCTCTGACATCCACACATGTACATGCATATAGACATATACCCACACATGTGTACCTGCACACACGTGAACCTGCGTGGACGTGTCGCTCTCTTCACGATTCTTCTCTCAGAAGGAACTGACTAGTGTGCTTTGCCTGTATGGGCCTGTCAGCTGAGATGCTGCAGCCCATGCCATACACAGGCTACAGGCAATGAGTTTCCTGAGCTCTGTCTTCATCCAGCACGGGATGCCCTCTGAGGTGGAACAGAGGGAGGAGGAAGCCCTCAGCTCGAGCCAGAGCAGGTTCCCGATTGTGAACCCACATAGGCTGTGTCCTGCACCAGGGCCCTTTGCCCAAGAGTCAGAGAAAGAATCAGTGAGTTTCTGATGACTAGAAATCCAAGATGGGTGAGTGAGAGGCAGAACTACAGCTGTCTTTGCTAAGTTGTTTGCTGGTTTATGGCTAGAGCGTCACGGACAGCTATGGTTCTGGTTAATGGCCTCTGTCTGTAGCCCAGCATGTTTGCTGTAATACATTTCTGTTCACCAGCCATAAGACACTAAAGTCCCAGGGAGATTTTTCACTGAGAGCATGTCTACAGTCTGGGGTCATGGCTACATGTGATCCTTTTCCCACTGTGGCAAAGGTGACAGGTTGTGGTGGCAGCATGGCTCTGCGGGCAAGACTGCCGAAGTGGTGGGGTCACACACAGCACACCAGCGCCCAGCTTGGAATTCCAAGAAGCATGCTGGGTTCCTGCCCAAGTGGTGGAGACTCTTCTGATCCGCCCTCTGCGACTTAAAGCCAGCATCATCTGCTTGTCTATACTATTCAAAGTCAGAAGCCACCTTCGCAGAAGGCATGGCCGTCAGCTTCAAGGGCCCTGTGTCCTCCTTAGGACTGATGAGATAAAAGCAGGCTTTCTGTTTGGTTCCTGCTAGAAAGGAAGCCAGTCTAGTCACAGACCATCTGGAGGAGGAAGTGTGTTCAGAGGGCGGGAAACACTGGAAGCAGGGCCAGGAAGGCACCAGCTCAGAGTGTGGCGTTGGAAGAGGCCACTTTGGTTATTCTATCCCCAGTGCTCTCTCTACTCATGCTTCTTTTAGAAAAGAGGTTGAAGCCAGTGGGTGCTATTGTGTGGGAAACCTTCCCTGTTTGGGGCTCCCAGGTGTGGGAGGAGTGTTGAGGGATAAGGCTACGAGGGGGCTGTGGTAATGTCACCAGTATTTTCTCTACACCCTTCAAGACCTGATGGGGTCAGCTCATTCTTGACTTTGGGACTTTCAAGGCCCACAGCCCAGGCTGATGGATGTTGGCCCCATTAACATCTGCTTGATTTTATTGGAACCAGTGCTGCAGTTCTAATAGTCTTTATGGGCTGTTACAAATGTACAAACTGGAATGTTAACCTATAGGCCTTGATTCTGTCCCACCTGGCACTGCAGGCCAAAACCACAGTGAGTTGCGGGATAACCACCTTCTGCTTCCCTTCCTTTCCCCACCTTACTCCCTGTTCTGGGATTTTCACTTGTAACTTCCAAGGCTTGAAATGGTGCACATCTCCTTCCTGATGCCTGCTGTGCTCTAACAAAGCAAATAAGGGCATTTAAAATTCTAGAAACCAAGGACTGGCAGCAAATCAGGGGAAGTGACAGATTATGGGTGAGGCAGATTTTTCACTTGGGAGAAGCGTGTCTGAAATGAAACACACTGGTATTGACAAAGTGGTGGGGAGCAGGTTTGCAAATGTTTAACCATTTTTATGTCAAATTAACTTATTAAAATGGAATATTCTCAACACATCTATGATAAAGAATAGATTATAACATGCTTTGTGTATTATAGCCAGCCTTGAACATAGTTAACTTTGGTAAAATTAGAGATGATTTTTCTCCTTTTGTTTCCTAGTCTATTCCATCTTCAGAAATTACTAAAAATTTTAAATTTCTTACAATGACTGTATAACTAGAAAAATAAATAAAAATATGCTTATAGCTAACTCTGACCTTGTTTTATTGTCCAAAAATTAAAGATTTTCAGTATAGACATCCAAGGGCAGTGGAGGAAAACTAATCTCCCTTTAAGCCTTCATTGTTTAGATGACTGAGGTGGCGTCCCTAAGATCTAACCCTGGCAAGGAGGATTGAGGAGGGTGAGGAGGCTGGTGCTTATCTCTACTGAATTAAGAGGGTATCTACTAATGGGGCATTGCTTGGGCACCAAGCTCCACTCCCAGAGACCTGTGCTGACAACACGTGGACCTGTGTGGTGTCCACCTACACAGCAGAAATTCTCTGCTTCTGTTGTTTATCCTGATTCCCTTTGTCTATTTCTGCCATGATCTTGGATTTGTCCAAATGGAATCAGTCACTATATCACCAGAAGTCACTATATCATGATGATTTTACAGCCTGGAGCCTCAACACATGTTTCTCTTTTTGTGCCCATTGTCTTCCATGGGTAGATGAGTGTCTTGTGATATTCAAGTGTAGCTACCTCTCAAACTCCCTTCAAGGGGAATCAAGACCCTTAGATACTCAAGCCCCTGTTGTGAGACAGTGCTGTTTTCATAGAAGATACATACATCATCCCGTGTGCTTCTTACTTTAAAGTTAGGATACCAAATGATACTCTACAAATTGTCTCTTACTGTATAGCTTGCAAGAGGAAGCCTGTGTCTGTTCAATATAGATGTACCTACGAAAAGCCTTGGTTGGTTGGACAGACGTGTAGATGCTGTGGTGTCAAGTACCAGTCATATTTCTAGTGTAGCCTAAAGAAATCAGACTGGTGGAAGAAGAGGATGAAGCATTGGCATTGTATTGAATACCATTAAAGGAAGGAAGGGTGGAGCTGGTTATCATCACATGCCCTCAGTGATGCTGAGCATGGTGGACAGCACTTCATCAACCCTTGGAAGAAGAGAGCTGTGTTCCAGCTCCAGGTACCTCAGTGAAGACAGCTCTGGAATTAGAAGGTGAAGAAGAGACATCTGGACGGTGGCCTGGATGGAGGGTCCTGGGCTGTGAGAAACAATGTCCTGACTCCTGGACATGGACTCCTTTTAGCTGGGTGAGTTAAAGCCCAGAATTCTGTGTACATAGGCTGCCTGTGCCTGCGCAAACAGGCTGAGGCTGTGGCAGTGAGGCAGGCCTCTGTCAGTGTGTTAAAGCTGCAGGTGGCTGGGCTGTACCATAGAGTACAATGAGGCCAGGGCGTGAGATCATGCAAACTTCCTTCCTCTAAACCTTGAATCCTGGTCTCCTAGGTGTAGGTCCTCCAAATAAAATACTTTCCTTTATATTTAATAATACTAAAATCTTAAATATTTTACAAACTATTAAAGAAAAAGAAATAATGGTACACATAAGATGAGTTTTGGGCTATATTGGAGGCATTTTATCATGCTCAGACTTCTGCCATGGCATGGCCTAACACCACCCCACCGTCCTGATGTCTTCCCCACTGTCCTTTATCCCACGGGAAAACTGGAGGGGGATTCTTGTCATAGTCCACTCAGATAATAATTAATTAGAATTCTCATTAATTTGTCAAATACCTGAATGTCAGAAATGTTTGAAGCATAATGTAGTCACTAACACATTCTACAAAACAGCACTAGAATCAGGAGGCATCTCTTGGTCCATAGCCAGAGACAGCAACTGTTTGTATTGGTGTCATTTCTCTATGAGGCATTCCTGGAAACTTTGTAGTAGGAATTCAGATGACACTGTCCTTGTCATTGTCTGCAGGGGTGCTTAGACAGACCAGAGTCATCTAATCACACTGTGCCCCAAATTTCTATGTAGCCCACATTCTTCTGCACTGTTCATCTCACGCTTCTGTGTGACCCACACTCACATGTACCTCACACTCATGGGTATTCTAGACTTACATGTACTCTGTGCTGGTGTGCACCTATACTGGTGCACCCCATACTCCTGTACACCCATGCTTCTGTGCACTTTACACTCATGTGTGCCCTATGCATTCTGTGTGTCTGTACAGCCTATGCTCATGAGTCACATTAGAATGAATCTCTAGATGCTGGTGAGTTTATCTCATTATATATACATCTTTAACAGTCTTTAAAAAACTGTGGAGCTGGAGAGATGGCTCAGAGGTTAAAGCACTTGCTGCTTTTGTAGAGGACACAGGTTCAGTTCCCAGCACTCTTAAGCCTAATGCACAATATTCTATTTTTTCTCATATTACTAAAGAGAAACAAACCAAGTTGGTAAAACCTCTGAAAAACCTAGTGGTGTTAGCCAGGCAGACTGGGAAAGAAAATACCAAGTCTAAGGAAAGACAATTATTTTTCTGAAATATATTCCTAAGACCAAGGTACACTCACATGAGACACTGTCCATGGTGCAGCTCCTAGTACGTTCCTAGAAGGATCAGTGAATACAGATCTAGCAGGCTTCTGCACCTCTCACATGTACCTATGGGCAAGGTTACAATGAGACAAAATGACCCTCAATTCATAATGAGTATTAGAGATTCAGGCATCAGCCTAGAATTTCTGGCATGGCATGCTATTGACTGCAGGGAACAGTTTATAAACCCTAATGCATGACCTTACCTTCCCTTCTCAATTAATAGGGTCAGGGAACAATGTTACATGTTACCTAGGGCTTTTCTTTTCCTCCATCACCTATGTTTGTCTTTTTCTCCACAAAACATCACGTGTGAGTTTATCTCTAACACTATACATACTGTTTGTTTTAAAGGTCACACATGGCCTTGACTGTTGTTTTCTACTCTTAAGCTTCTGCTTTGAGGAAGGGGTGACTTAGAGTTTGTACGAAGGCTAGCTAGATGAGCGAGAATCAGCAGGAACCTGGTGTTGGCCATTGGTACGTGGATCTAAGCTGACATCAGTTACCTCTGAAAATGAACCATCAGACTGTGCCTCTAACAATAGCCCACCTGAACCTGTAGCTGCCACCCTCAAGGTCACAGGTGCCTTTCCCTCCCAATGCTGGCATTCTATCAGATCCGCTAACTACTGTGCAAACAGTGAGTGCCATGCTTTCTGCTCACGGTATTCACTCTTAAATACACGTCATCTGTAAACTGCTCTTGGCCATGAGAGTGAAGAAAGTTATGAAAATCTTCAAATTCACGGCTCACTCAGCCTCAAAGAACAGGTGTGCTGTGATGGTTCTCACCAACAGATGTCTATCGACACCAGGATTATGTACCATCCCACACCAACAGGGTGGACTTGGAGACTGACACCAGGCCATGGGCAGAGACTAAAGCTCAATTAATGTCTGTACCTATAGTGACCAGCTACTTCACTAAGAACAAAGAGGGAAGAGAAGGCAACTTCTTGAGAGTGCCCACAGGGCGTTGGTGAGCCACTCTGACTGAGCCCACAGGGTTATTCTGCCTTAGATGGTGTCCACACCTGGTGCAGACCCGTGTACAGGCTCTATACTTAGACCTGGGTGTCTCCTTCCTGCAGCTCCACCACGTGCATTTGATCTGCTGCAGGCCCAATACTGTGTGAAGTGTGATCATGAGCCCCTCTTAATTTTCATATTTGAAGAGGGATTGAGGCATGAGATATTGGTGTAACTGTCCAACAGCCTTTCTGTTCCTAAGAGCCCATTTGTGGTGTCCCACCTCCTATATCATTTCTAAAGCACACAGCTTCTCCTGAGGGTATTTTCTTTCTCAGGTGATTATAGGACCATTTAGAGTAAGTCTTAAGGGAAGGGAGGATGGAATGGCAGCCCCAGACTACAGAGTAATCTAAGGTTGTCTTGGGTTTTGTTTTGTTTTGTTGTCAACTTGACACAAGCTAGAGGAACCACAATTGAGGAAATGCTTCCCCTGGATTTCGCAAAAGCAAGTTTGTAGGGCATTTTCTTGGTTAATAATTGATGTAGGTGGTCCCAGCCCACAGGACTCACCCCACCCACAAGGCAGTGCCACCCCCAGGCAGGTAGTCCTGGGTGGAATAATAAAGCAGGCTGAGCAAGCCGTGGGTAGCAAGTCTGTAAGCAGTGGTCCTCCATGGCCTCTGCTTCAGTTCTTGCCTCCCGGTTCCTCCCCTGAGATCCTATCCAGTCTTCCCTCAGCAATGGTGTGCAACCTGAGTTTTAAGATAAAGTAAACTCTTTCCTCCCCCAGTTGCTCTTGGTCACGGTGTTTTATTTCAGTGACCTTCCAGTTTTTAAGAATGACACATCTCCACTCAGGGACAGAGATACATCTCGGAATCAGCCAGAGTCCTGAGGTTGTGCTCTTTGGCTTTACAAGCTCCTGATTCTGAGGCAGTCTGTCCCCATTGACCTCTAAGTAAGTGTTCTTACAGCGGACTCCCACCTAACAGGGCAGAGAAGGGAGCTGCTGTGCAAAGACCCTGCCTCTGGCCTCACACCTAAGGTAGGCCGGCTGGCTCTCAAGGCAAAAAGACCAAGGCTTTCCCCCATGTCTCTTCAGAGGTTCTAGAAAGTCCTCTTTGATGTGTCAGATGGGGCCGCCAACTTGCACTAATTATCATGGCTCTTTCTTCTTTAACAAGCTTATTCACATTGAGCCTCACTTGTCAGAATGCACTGGCATTCATTCACAAATGCACTTTCCTAGAATTTTATAGCAGAAAGGGACCTTCCTGAGGCTTTGTCCTGCCCTTTGCTGTGGTGTTTGTTAACAGTAGTAATCCAATTTCAATGAAAATTGTCCTTTATATTGCTTCCCATATATACACATCTTTCTCTTTAAAATTGGAAGGTTATACCAGATGCTATGTTTTTCTTTGCTGCAAAATACCAAGGGGCTGTTTTAGTACAGATTAGTGGAAGTGCAAGGCGGAGCCCTGTAGGTGGTGGAGCTGCTGATCATGTGCCTGATTAGTTTCACCTTGTGGCTGTGGCTCTGAAAATGCAATTAACAGTTTCATATTGAGTGCAGCTTGCTTTTATTCCTGCTGCATGGGGTGCAGCATTTACATCATAAAACAAGCCCTAATTGGTAAACACAGTCTTGCCAGCTCCACTGGACCCACCCAGTTCTCAGTTAATTGGCTCAGTTTCAACACACACATTGGATAGGATTTCAAAGGGTGCCACGGATTAGAGAGCTGGCAAGCACTTGTGTTCACAAACCAACTCCAAGGAGACTCAGAAAAATATTTTAAATTAATGCTGATTGCAGCAATGTGCTTGTCCAATTGTTGCCATGGGAACCATTTCAGCTGCTAATCTGGTGTGTGTGTGTGTGTGTGTGTGTGTGTGTGTGTTGGGACTCTCTAATGCCCTTCATAAAGGAAGTCAGTCCTGTGCCCCCTTAGTACCTTGTCAAGCAGTAGCAGAGTAAGGTCCTGCCAGAGCCTTAACTCCTCCTCCTTGAGTTCTACCAGCATCAATGTCCCTGTTTCCAGATCATTCCAGCATGTCCACATGTGGATGTTCAAAAACATACCGTCTCACTCATTCAATGCCTGCTCCAGAAGACCAGAGAGAGCCCATCAGTGGGCTGAGACATTGGCAGAGATTTCTTCCCTGAAAAAGTTGGGTGCTGATCGAGAGTCAAAAAAAAAAAAAAAAAAAAAAAAAAAGAACAGACAGCAATGTGGAGTGATTCTCACTCCTAGCAGAGGGAAGTCAGCTATGCACAGCGGGTGAGCTGAGGATACAGACTCAACACCACATGATCACACCCATTACTACCACAGTTGACTCTGCCCCTGAGGTGAAGATGGCATGACTGAATGAGGCTGCCTACCTGAAGTCCCTCAGCCCTACTACCAGCTCCTAGGTCCTGGACTCTTTGTTTACTTTGTCCTAATTTGCAGGCTCTAACAAGGAATAAAGGGCATGCCCCTTGAGTTTGAACACATAGATTGCTAGACTACAATAGTCATGTGTAGTAACTGTTTTCAACTCCTACAAATGCTAGCTGCTTAATTACAAGGAAAAGGAAGAAATCCTCAAATTCTCTGTTAACAGCAAAGTTAGTTCTCTGTAATTAGCAAATTAATGGTTGGGAGTGAGTCAACCCTAAACCAGAGCTCTCCCCTCAAAGGAAAGGAGACAGTTTACCCTAGAGTCAAACATGTTCTGTTTGTCACAAACTCCATGTTCTAACATGGTGATGGTATCATGTTTTTATAGTAATAGACAAAGAAACTCATAAATCAGATGCTTTTCAAATATTTTGATGAAAACACCAGGTAAGAGGAAGTACTGGAATAAGACTGTCTCAACTGTAGGCATCAGATGCCATCTGATGACGTTCTCAGCCTTTATTTGGTGGAGGTTAGGGCCCTTGTATATTCCAAAGGACTTACCTCATAATCACAATGGCATCAATATGCATATTGTATTAGTTTCTTTTCTGTTGTTCTGATTATATGATAATATACCATGACCAAGACAACTTATAGAAGAAAGGGTTTAATGGGAGCAGGAGGATAGGATCCATGCGGAGGACATTTCATACAAGCTACCACAAATACAGAGGAGAACAATACATTCCTATTAAGGGAGCTAAAGAGAGCCTAAGATAAATTATAATTAGGCTTTAGACCAGCAACATCCCAACAGCTCTATAACTGTTAAAATTTTAATCAGTTAGTCAGCCTTTGAGAAGGATTGCAGATGACAAAAGAGTTCAGTTTGGTCATATGGTCACCTCTGCAAAACAGGAACCTGTTTTCAGCATTCATTCAGTTAAAATTGCCTGTCTGGCTAAAGCCAATGACCTTGGGGGGCACCCTATGCCTGCCCCAAGAGAGTGAACTATTGGCTGGTGATTATTGGTTCTTAGCCTCATCAATAAAATAATTTAGAAACATCCTAAATAAATATACATACAAACAACACTAAATGGGCTCAGCAGGTTATACCCAGTACTAAAGAAAAGGTCTCAAATTTTATAGGGAGTGGGGAGGGGAGGATACAGAACTGAGGGAAGGGTGGAAATGATGTGAATTCACTACACATGTAGGAAATACTCAAAACTTGAAGTTTTGAAAAATGAATTTAGAAACAGAATCAAAAGAAATGTCAGGGAGAAACTTAGTAGGGTTTAAGAGAAAGGCAGACCAGGCAAGCTGTACATTTTCGGTTCTGCCAGAAAAGGAAAATGCAGTAGAGGAAGAGAGAAAGCCATGACCTTCATGCTAAGTCAGAGCACTCAGCAAGCAGATGCTGGTAGACAGGCAAGTGCAGGGCAAAAGGTGACAGCAGTGGGTGGGGCAGAAGGCGCTACAGCGACAGTGAGCAAGCACAGAATTCCAGGGAAACTAAGCTTATCTTTTGGCCAATGTCCCAAAGGGGAGGGGGTATTAAAGAGAAAAGAAAAAGTTGCTCCATAGTGCTGCCTGATGGAAGTGTCTGCCCCAGGGAGGAAGGAAAATACCTTATTTCATTAAGGGGATAATTATTCCTTCTGTCTCCTCAGTTAAGGGAATCAGCCTTCCAGAGGGTTGGTCCCTTGGCCAGATGACTGGCAGACCCAGTTGGAGTGACTCTCAGGTTTTAGCAACTTAGATGTTATATCCCTACCCATGGCCAGAGAAGGACCTTAGATTCCGATCTTCTGACCAAGAGGAAGTAGTTGTATTTTACTGAACTTCCACAAAGTCATATACCTCTACCTTTTTAGATGATATTTAAATTTTAAGGAACTGCAAAGTTGTTGTTTATATATCTAGTGCTACCAGGAAATGGAAGGGGGGCCCAAAGCATTAATACCATAACAGTTACGTCATGATCCATGAAGAGAGCTGGTCTGAGATGCTATCCATGCCTATTCTGTTGCTCCAGCTGCCATTCAGGGTTTTCTGTTCCCTTGCAGAAGCCAGCAACAGAGGTAGATCTCGGTGTTATCAGTAATCATAATCTGACTAGGTCTAGGTGTTTTCATGTTCTTTGCATCTTGTTCAAGAAATAGAAATGAAAGATCATATAGATTGTAGCTTCGTTTAAAGCAAAGCAATAGCAAAAGTCAGCTACAGCATCAAGAATGCTAGCAGGGGCTGTAGAGACGGCTCAGTGGCTAACAGCATGTGCAGCTCCTGCCAAGACCTGGGTTTGGTTCTAACCTGCCACCTAGGTAACTTATAACTACCTCTGACTCCAGTTCTGAGGATCCAATCCTCTGTAATCTGGCTTCTGTGGGCACCTGCCCTTACACGGTGCACATAAACTCATGTAGGCACACATACTTACACATAAATGAAAATCATGTCTCTTCAAAACAGGAAAAAGCATGAGATCAAGCTATACGAGTGAAAAGGTACTTAGGGTCTCCATTAGTGGTTGGAGCTTCCTTTTATGGAGTTCAAGAAGAGGAGCAGTTTGTTTGATAAGGGGCAGAGTCTGGTTGGTTCTCGATTTGATTGACAGATTGTTATACAACCAATTCTGTACTGAACACTTAATCATAAGCATGCCCAATTGTGCATAGGCTTAAGATGTCAAACTGAGTAGGATTCCCTAAACAAGCACTTTGAGGACACATTATGCATTTTGCAGATGCACCCCAAACTATATCAGACCAGATTGTTGTTCTTGTTTTCATACCTAGACATAAATGAAGTACAACTGCATAGAATATGTATAAGTTTGTCATTAAGGTGAGAAGAAACTTATCCCATTGTTTGGTGTATGTTTGTGAAGCACCATACAGGTGGATAGGTATATTTTGATGAGAGTGGGTACACAATATGCACAAAAAAGAATTTTAGGTTGCCAAGTGTGTTGTTAAGAGGAATATGGACAAAGCCCAAACCAAATGGAGTCCTGGGTTGCCAAATTATTCCCCATGTATGCCTACCTCCTCAGAATTTGTAACTCACTACCTTCACCAAGGTACCCACTCATTATCCAAATGTCCCACCCCAAGATAATCAATAGGAATGCCTGCTAAGGCTCAGGTCAGCTTGGATTTAAATTACTGGCCAGTATAGTAGAGTAGAAGGAGCATGGGGCTTATAGAAAGAGCTGATGTAGTTAAGAGGAGAATGTGAGAAGCCAAGACAGTGTGGAGGCCATTAGCATGCCTATGGCAGACATCTCCAGAGACAGGTTCAGAAACCCAAATGCTCAGAGTGTCTTCCACCAGCTCTTAGGTGGATATTTTCCTTACTCAGAGGTCTAATCAATCAATCAATTTGTAAATAAATTATTAAATAAAAACATATTCAAAGTTTTAATTAAGATTAACCAGTTGTCTTTAGGAGTCATATCCTTGTAATTGCAAGCATTATTATAATTTTGATTCATTGATATTTGTCAACAGTATAGAACATACTTCTGTTGCAAGGAGGCTGCCTGTTCATCCTAGCTGGCCGAATAGCTTACCCCCCGAATAACTACCCAGAAACTGTATTAACTAAATCACTGTTTGGCCTATTAGCTCTAGTTTCTTATTGGTTAACTCTTACATCTCAGTTTAACCTATTTCTATTAATCTGTGTATCACCACATGGCAGTGGCTTACCAGTAAAGATTCAGCTTGTCTGACTCTGGCGGCTCCATGGTGAATCTCTCCTACTCTACCTTTCTTGCTCCCAGCATTCAGGTCTGTCTTCTCTGCCTACCTAAGTTCTGCTCTATCAGGCCAAAGCAGTTTCTTTATTCATTAACCAATGAAAGCAACACATAGACAGAAGGGACTCCTACACCATTTCCCCTTTTCTGTTTAAACAAAAATAAGGCTTTAACTTTAACATAGTAAAATTACATATAATAAAACAGTTATCAAGCAAGAATTACAGTTACAATATTTATATCTACTTTATATTTTATCATAACTAAGGAAAACTATAACTATAAATTTTTCAACTCCATCAAAGACTCCAGAAGGATATATTACCAATGTAAACAGGAAGTGCATTGTAAACAAATTCTAAAACTCTCGAATTGACAGAGACATCTAGCTGCCTGGACAGTCACACAAAGTTCTTCAGTACCATTGGGGCACCCATCTTCAGCCCACAGCCCATAGTATCCAGCAGACTTTTCCATGAAGCAGGAAATTTCAAAGATAGTTTTGCCTATATTGGCAGATTTTAGTCGCTTTCTTCTGTGTCCTACAGAATGTCTTGCAGAGTCTTTCATGAAGCAGGAACCCTGAAGGATCATCTCACATTTAGGCACGTTCAGTAGTCATTTCTCTGCATGTCTAGTTAAACAGTCCAGACAAACCAAATGGCTAACCAACTCCATAAGGAGCCTCTTTGATACCCATCTTTCTCTTGAAGTAGCTTGGTGCTGCCAGGAGTAGATGTGTCTCATTGTCATAAAAAGTCCTAAATTTTTAAAACATTTAAATGCCATATTCTATTAATCTGTATATTGCCACATAGCAGTGGCTTACTGGCAAGATTCTAACTGGTATCCATCTCATGTGGAGGATCCATGGTGCCTCTCTGTCTCTCCACCTTCCTTTTCCCAGCATTCAGTTCTGCTTTCCCTGCCTACCTAAGTTCTGCCCTATCAAAAGGCCAAGACAGTTTCTTTATTCATTAACCAATGAAAGCAACACAGAGACAGAAAAACCTCCTACTCCATACTTCTATTACATTTAGAGTATGCTATCCCTTTCTGAGGCTACTACTAATAAGCTGCCCGAGATGTACACACCTTGGGAAATGCTTGGCTAGCTGAGAATTTGGATAAGAGGTGAGCCACCATGATGATGAAGATGGAATGCCTCAGAGCTGTTGTGTATCTCCTGGATAAATAAACATTTTTCAAGGAAGGAATTTTCGATCCCAGCATAGTTTATAAAGCTTTTGAAATATGAGGATTTACTGACAGGCACAATGTGGGATTTTGTTGTTCAGAATTATTTCTCAACCTGTAAGGACCTGTCACCAGAGAGGTTCTTGGAGGGTTAATAAAAGCCCAAAAGATGATATTGTAAAGAAAATACCTTTATCAATTTTAGAAGAAAGTTGGACTTTTTAGGGTAAATTTTGTAAAATGTATGTATTCTTTGGCCTTTCTGGTTAGGGTGCCTTATGTTTGCATCTTAAGTGGTTGTTACCTCCCACTCCACTTGGAAAATGTATTTCCTATGATCTCCAGACTACTCTTTGCCCACATTGCCTCTTCCAACTAAAGTAAAGAATGTGAACTTTGCATACGGTGACCAGAGCTGCATTGCCCTTCAGCAAGAACTCTGGGCATGCTGCCTGTGAACCCAAGCCAGTTTCCTGGTATGAAGAACAGATGAGAGAAAGATATGCATGCTAAGGGCCTCACTCTTGGATACTCAGTGGGCAACATTATAATGAGCCTTTCTGCAATACACTAATGCTGAGGTTTCAAATCCTCGCTCATAAATACAGGAAAAAGAACAGAAATAAAGATTTTAAGGATCAATGTGGTAGAGGATGAACAATGAAAAATAAACTCGCATGCCTGGGATGTGGTTCAGTGACCAGGTATTAGTAACCCACCAGAAAGACCTCAGAGACAACAGATAAGAAATTTCATTGTTTATAAAAAGGAATGGATTGCAAAGCTTTAAAATTCTAAGTTGTTTATATTTACATATGAGGTCAAATGAAATGCAAAAGAAGGTCCATAGACTTAATGGTACATATGGAGGTGATAGGGGTTCCTTGGACCTGAGGCATGGTGGAGAGACTTTCATATTAGGGTGCTGTAGATGCTCCCTCAGCATCAGTATGCATATTGCTGAGGGACTTGGTCCACTCTTTTCAAGACCTGAGTGTGTCTCCCAGGAGACCATCCATCCCTTCCTATCCCCTCCGTCCCTCCGTCCCTCCCTCCCTCCCTCCCTATACACCTCAGAGAGCACTGTGACCATAGCTGTTTCCATGACTGTGACCCCGTTCCATGGCCTCAAGTTGGTCTGGACTCTGACATTACACAGGCACACAGTCCTCCCAGGCTGGTGCAGTCTATCAACCCAGAGCTCCTCAGAGGAGCTTCAGGAGAGCAGCCAGGGGTTTGCCTCAGAGCTGGAGCCTTCAGAGCTGCCTCACATCGAGATACTAGGAATCTTCCTTTCCTCAGAGGCCACTGGGAGAAGGGCTGGTGGCAATGCTGCTTCCTCTGCCTCACCTAAATATTTGTGAAGGCTTTAAATGGAATTGGCTATGTTAAGCAATAATCTCTCTCTTTTCTCTCTTTCCCTCTCTCTCTACTCCCCCACTCTCTCTCTCCTCCCCCTCTCTCCTCTCTCTACTCCCTCCTCTTTGCTCCCTCTCTCTCTGTCCTCTCTCTCTCCTCCCCTCCTCTCTCTCTCTCTCTCTGCTCCCTCTCTGTGCCGTCTCCCCTCCCTCTCCCTCCCTCTCTCCTTTCCCCCTCCTCTC
>JAQHUG010000168.1:3402713-3430565 GCA_028555095.1 Dicrostonyx torquatus | reverse complement strand
ATGGATGAGACCTCCTTGGATGAGATATGGATGAGACCTCCTTGGATGAGATATGGATGAGACCTCCTTGGATGAGATATGGATGAGACCTCCTTTGCCAAAGTGGAGCTGAACAGAAAAGTTGAAGCACAAAAAATAAAAACTCAGAGACTGAAATTGGGGTTCAACATGAAGATCTGAAAAGCAAAGCAGCCAGCCACTGGCTTTTACCTCGACCCCAGTCTGAAATGGCGATCTTGCCTCCAGGAATCTCAGAATGAGACTGAGACTGAGAGCTGTCTCCTCCCATTTTAGATTCTTCTCTAGGACTGGGATTAAAGGAGTGCACCACTGGGATTAAAGACACATACCACCTGGTTTCTATGACAACTAGTGTGGCTACTGGGATTAAAGGTGTGTGTCACCACTGTCTGGTCTGTTGGGATGACCTGTGGAGCTGTTTTACTCTCTGATCTTCGAAGAAGCTTTATTTATTAAAATACAGATGAAATGCCACTACAAAAAGTAACTTTTGGTAGAGTCTTAGGAGAGAAGAGCTGAGCAGAACTGTAACACTTTCACTGGGGAACCCTCCCCTGCCCCAGCAGAGTTGTTACCTGAGGGGAACATTTCCCTGAAGCAGGGCTGTAAACTGCTTTTGCTTACAGTGACTTTGTGGCATTCCTTGGCTTCTGACTGCCAGGATCCCTTTTCATCTCAGCTTCAACGCTTGCGTATGTCAAGGACCAAACTGTGCCTCAGTTGCCACCTTCAGGGCCTCTACCTCCAAGTACAATACCCAAAGGGTCTATATGGCCTTGAGCCCAGTAATCTGGGGACACAATAACACAGCTGTCCACTCATGCCTGCTTCTGCATACCATCCCTCTACAGTGAGCATCTACAGTGACCCTCTGGGCCTTGGCCACATCAGAAATCATGCCAGCAACACCTCTATGAGGTCATAGATGCCTGACCTTAATGACTCTGGGTCTCCAGGTATCTGTGGCTGGCACATTCTCTCAGTCAGCTATGTGCATGTATCCTCAGAGGCACTTTTGGGTAGCTGTGGGCTTTTCTCAGAGGTATGTCCCTAGAAAGCACCTCACACACAGACCTCCTCCCCAGATAAGTATCTTCGTCCCAGGACAATGAGGGCAGCTGCTTCCTCAGCTGGCCAAGACTCAAACCCTTCAATTGTCATTTTAGCTGCTCAGTTTTCTAGCACAGTTACCTTGTTGTTAAGCCTGCATGTGCCATGTAATACCCCTGGTGTCTGGTATAAATGTGACTGATAAATTTGGTTTCTAGCCTGTCCCCAGTCACAAGCTTGAGTTGTAGTCTGGCACAGGAGAATGCTTGATATATATGCCAAAATGGATTTGATTTCCATTAATACTGAAATACAGACAGATTATTAGATAAATAGATATATAGATATAGATAGGTAGATGATAGACATGGGTATATAGAAGATGGATAAAGATATATGATAGAGATAGGAGATATGCATAGATCAATAGAAATAGATAATAGATCATGGGTAGATAGATAGATAGATAGATAGATAGATAGATAGATGATACAGATATTTTTACAGGTCATGTGAAGTCCTTAGGCCCACTCATGGAAGAATCTGCTTGTTCCCATCTTGTCCTTTGTTGAGCTTCCTCCCAAATGGCTGAGTTAATGACTGTACTGTTGCGCCCTGTGCCACACTCACTGCCCTGTGCAGTGACAGGTTACCCAGTGGTGAGATGGTCTCATCAGCCCTGGCCTGACCTGGCACACATGGCTGGGACTGTTGCTTCTCACCCACCAGTTTTCATTTCTCACAGAATGGCATTTGATAGAGAAGCACAGCTGATACCTTGGTATCTAAGAACTGGGCAGCACTGGCGTTGGGGTGGTGTTTGCCTCGGTGGTGGCTAAATCACTCAGGCTTCATTCTGACAGAGACAGTGGGTGGCTTTAAGGTGTCAAAGTGTGTCTGTACTGTGATGACCTCAGGCACGAATGGCAAAATTGCTGGTTACTGAGGGCATCATCTCAGCATATGGTCGAGAGCACCACCATGGCCACCATACACACTATATATGAATACTACAGCTCTCATCACAGAAGTACATCTTCCAAATTTGTGTCAGGATGGGAGATTTTAGGGAACAGAATCATCCCTGCAGGAAGCATGACTAGCTGTTTCTTGTCTTCGGTTTCCTAAACCCCATGATGTAGTAGCTGCTGGCTTCATGTTCTCATGTCAGGCGGAGGATTGATCCAGAGGGCTTAAAAGCGCCTTCAAGTCTGTATGAGATTACATACAAGAACTGCAACTCTTTGCGAAATGGATTTGTGCATCATAGGAATTCAGTATCCTGGGGATCTCAGAACTACCTCCCGGGGCTACCGAGGGATGAATGTGGTTGTAGTCTTAGTACTGTTTGAGAAACTGAGGTAGGAACAGCAAATTTAGGATCAGTGCCTGTTAAGAGTATCACATCTCCCAGGTACAACATCCCCACATCTCCCAGGAGAGAAAACACCTGCACTGTGTTCTTGCTTCTGCACCTGCAGGCGTCTCCATGGACTCCTGGAGTCTTGGGATGCTCACAGGACTTGTACACAGAAATCTTCCAGTCAGTTGCCTCAACCACCCTGGGTTTTGTGGCTATGTGAGGTTCTACAACTTTGTGAAATTTCTGGGATTCACTTTTTTTTCATGTACAAACACATTCTGAAAGCCATTTCTCAGTGTTGCTGTGAATAAGCTTGAAGTGTGATTCCTACGAGGTTATGCCCACCGTCACCTTCAGCAATACCCCTTTCTCCAGCCCAAAACCCCACCATCAATCACGCTGTCTGATAGAAACCAGTTCCTGAGCATCAGTCAGGTTGCCTCTCGCTATAGCAAAATAGAAAGGCATCAATGTTTACATGACGAGTATCTCGGGGTCTGGCAGATGCTAGGTCAGATCCTGAGATGTGCTTTGAGTCTTTTTTCTAGGAGGGATGGGTGAAGCCAGCCTTGGAACTCAATCTCCCTCCAGCTTTGTTATTATTTTTGAAGTAATAACGATAACCTTTCATTTTAATTCCCTGGTTATTCCCCTGGCTGCAGCCAGAGATTTTATCCTTTGGCAAAAGAAAGAAGTTTTATTAGTGAGGCAAGCAGTTAATTAAAAAGAGAAATCAAAGGCTGGAGTTTGTTGGGGAAACAACTGAAATCAAACAGTGGGTCAGCCTTCAGCTCCTTCCATGCCTGACATGGGCAGATGGCGCGAGTGCATTGGGGTCTCAGGAACACATGGTCACATTGGTGAGCTTTTTCTCCACCCAGGGATCATGGGGACTCTAGGTCTGAATGTGGACTGAGTGGGCGGGGCTCACTAATTCCCCAGTTGTCTGCTCAGCAGTTGTCCCAGCTTCCCTGGCATCCCAATGTCCAAAGCCACCATGGGAGGAAACACCATACTGTATACATAGAAAAGAAATGGGAGCACAGAATTGACACCAGTGTATAGAAAAGGAGTCTGGGTCCTGGAAGAGTCTTGGCAGGGCATTCTCAGCCAAAGTGACCAATGTCACTAGGAGGTGAGTTGTGAAATGTTTGGCTGTTAGTTTGAGAACAGGTGAGGGTGGGCAGCTGAACATGAATGGCTGCTGACTTGAGCAAAGCAAGAGTGCTATGCACTGAGGTCACTGCTTGTCTCCCTCTTGGCATAAGGGCATGAGAACCTGTGGGAGTCATTAGGAGGAGGACGGGCACTTGTGGAATATGAGCGGGTTGCCAGTGTCAGGTCCTCAGTCTAGTTGTTATCTGTGCCTGGTGCCCGTAGAAACTGTAGCCCACTGTCCTCCACGGAACCCAGGTCATCTATGACTGACCTGAATACCCCAGTGCCATGAGAAGCTGAATTGTCTACCTTGAGCGCAGCCCTCTCAGGAGGGAGGAAGGACACAGTATGGCCAAAACCACTTAAAGTCTCAGAATTCAATTAAAGAGGACTTACCTTTATAATCGCCTGCAGCAAGCGCAAACTTTAGGCTGGAGTGTTAATTCAACATTGAAACTCCCAGCTGCACATAATCTAGGCCAAATGCCCCATGAGTACAGGGAGGCGAGCATTTCTGCCTTTCTGCGAGCTGGCTCAGGAGGACCCATAGCCTCAGGAGCCTGACCACAGAGCCTGTGTATAGCCTGGCCACTTCCACGGGCTTCAGGTAGGGATTTTGATCTTCTGTAGCCCCCTTTTCTGTACCCTAAGGAAAACAAATTAATTATTGATCAGGCAGTTATTAAAAAAGAGGTCAGGCTGCTGGTCAAGGGTCAGAACCTGGTCCCCTTGGCATTCTGGTCAAAACACTTCAGCTCTCTTACCCCAGGAAGGGCCGTGACTGGCTCCTGGGTCTAGTCTTCCTCTCTGGACACCACTGTGCTCACGTCCCAGCTACTGACAATGGACTGGGCATTTCTGCTTCCTCCCTGCACTGTCTCCTCCTCGCCTGTCTTTAGGCACAGTGCTGACAGGGCTTTGCTTGCCAGGCAAAGATGTTGTGGATGCCATACTCAGGCCCTGCCCTTCTCTAAGTAAATGCCATTGTTGGCACTTTTAACCCATCTTGAACTTGTGTGGGCTGCCAGAGAAGCAGCTACATAGAGGAGCCTGGGCTGTGGGCACAGCCAGTAGATTTTGTGTTTGTGGTCAAGCAAGGTTATCTGTCTTATTGTGTAGGAACACATGAGAGATGGGTGGCTGATCCTGCAGCAAGTTTCTATACTGGGGCAGAGAGCTGTTCTGGGGATCAGGATGAAGGGGTCCAGGGGTCAAAGAAGACCATGACAACTGAACTTTCCGATCTCTGTCTGGGTCTTCAGGGCATTGAAGCTGTTAGCTGATCAGGGCACAGCACCCGGGTAGCTTTCAGAACAGTGTGCTATGCACAAAAGAGCCATGCTCAGTACAGCAGTGCTGTAGGCCAGGGTGCCTGGGAGTTCCTGAATCCCTGAGCAGTGGGCACAAAGCATTTAATTCTAAAGTCCAAGGTCACTCGACTTCCTGGTGGCATTGACTCTTCCTGAGGAACAGGAGGTAGAGTGTGTGGGAAAGGGTGTGAATGTCTTGTGTGCTTTGTTCTTCCTGCTTCTCAACCTGCCTTGCCTTCCTAGAGCAGGAAGAAGGAGGTCCCTGTACCTGGGATTTTGGTTCCATCCAACAGTGCAGGATGTACCAGTCAGCAGTAGCATCTCTGCTACAAATGGCTGTGAGCACAGCCAGAGGTCAACTGACTCTCAGTATACCATGACTCTTTTTCACTCTAAGGGTGAGCCATGGTCCTTGCTTCAAATACTTTCTGTGTTGCCTGAACAATGGACACATGGCTCTAGGCCTAACTTGTTCAAATAGGTGCCAGTCACCACACACAGTTATTCAGTTTAAGTCAATGTCCATGTGTGTGTGGCCTTTCTGGAATTAGTGTTGTTGTTGAACTCTAATTTTAAGCCATGGTGATCCAATAAGATACATGGAGTTTTTCCAATTGTTTTTGTACCTGTTGAGGTTTGTTTTGTTACCTAGTAAGTGGTCAGCTTTTGAGAATGTTCCAAGAGGTGCTGAGAAGAAAGTATATTCTTTTATGTTTGGATGGAATGTTCTATATAGCCCCTTTGGATATCAGTATGGCCATTTCTCAGAAAATTAGGAAACAACCTTCCTCAAGACCCAGCAATACCACTTTTAGGTATATACCCAAAGGATGCTCAATCGTACCACAAGGACATGTGCTCAACTATGTTCATAGCAGCTTTGTTTGTCATATCCAGAACCTGGAAACAACCTAAATGTCCCTCGACCAAAGAAATGGATAAAGAAAATGTGGTACATTTATACAATGGAGTACTACACAGCAGAAAAAAATAATGACATCTTGAAATTTGCAGGCAAATGGATAGATCTAGAAAACATCATATTGAGTGAGGTAACAAAGACCCAGAAAGGCTCATAAATGGCTTTTAGACACAAAGCAAAGAAAACTAGCCTACAAATCACAATCCCAGAGAACCTAGACAACAACGAGGACCCTCTGAGAGACATACATGGATCTAATCTACATAGGAAATAGAAAAAGACAAGATCTCCCGAGTAAATTGGGAGCATGGGGACCATGGGAGAGGATTGAAAGTGAGGGGAGAGGCAGGGAGGGGAGCAGAGAAAAATGTAGAGCTCAATAAAATCAATTAAAAATGAAAAAAGAAATAAATTAAGTCAAACACTCAGTTCATCAAATAATCCATATTTCAAGTGGTTTAAGCCAGCCATGGCCAGGTGGTTAAGAAAGGAACATTGAGGGATCACTTATAATGATGAAACTTCTGACTTAAGTAAGTTGGGGTCAGTTAAATGTGTGTTTGAATGCATTCAAAGATAGAATATAATAAAAAGGATGAGAGGAGTAAGTGCACATGCTAAGAGTCTCAGCCATGGCAGCCTGAGAGACCATCACAGATGATGACAGCCCTATCATGGCCAAGTGCAGTGTAAGGGCCATAGGGCAGCATTTTCTCTATGTATCCAGTGCTAGGAACCTATGCAACTGGTAGGCCCAGAGCAGACTAGTAAGAGGCCAAGTGCTGGGGCCCGTGACTCTGCCATGGAACCTTCTGGCTGCACGAAATCATTACTATCACTTACTATCACACTGAGAATCTGAGTGAGTCAGGACAAGAAGTTGTACCCTAGGAGATGCTGCAGTGACACCTACCTGTCCCTAAAGCACTGTATGCTAGACAGTGACACTCAGAAAGGAAACTTTCCTGAACTGCTGGGGTCCTTTCTGTATGTCCATCACAAAATGTGAGCATCAGGTTAAGCAGGTGACTCATCAGCATCTCTCAGCCTCCCTTGGTACAGATGCTGCCTTGGGATTCCAGAATCTGCCTGATGGAAGAGAACAGTCGTGAGATGTTGCTCTACAGGCATGTGCTACATTCACTTGGTGACTTCTGAGCCAAGAACTTTAGTAATCTCCCCATTTCCTACCCAAACCTCACCAGCCTCAGCGTCTCTTGCAGAAAGGAGCAGGAGGTGACAGCTGTGTGAAGGACGTCCTATCAGAAGGATGGGACAACTGTGTGAGCCATGTCAGAGACACAGCTATAGATCAGATTCATGAGCCGCATCACAAACACTTGGGCCCCATCACAGGTACACAAGTCAGATGTATTAGCCCTGTGGCAGGTGGTGTGCCATGATATGAATACAGGATCTGTATCACAGACATGGTAAGGGAAGTAAGCCATGTCACAATGGTAAGCTATAGCACTGACATGGGAGCCATGCCACGGCATGCGACCACAGTAGAGATGCATGAGCTGTGCCACTATTTCCCACTCTGTGTCTATTCACTGAAGCTTGACTTTGCATGTATGATAGAGCCAGCAGAAATCCTGACTCATTCTCTGATGCTTTCTCCATGGCTCTCCGGGAACTGACAGGAAACATCTAGAGAGGGGTCCTGCCTTGCAGGTACTCTGTAGGTAGAGGTAAGGTCCCCAGGAACCAGAATTGATCCTAGACATACATTTCGTCCATTAGAGTCAAGTGGTCTGGAAGATACCAGGTGGCAGATCTCCAATGTGATACCACCTTTGAGGGCACTCAAGGCTCAAGGACTCTTCCATGTGGGTCAGAGTGCATCCCTGCAACTGCCCCTACCCAGGGAAGGCCCATTGGGATACATGATCAGCCATACTGTGGGATGGTCTCTGAGACCTCTGCACGGGCAGAGTTTTTCTTGTGACACTGATGGCCCAGTCTGTCCAGAAAATGCTTCTGACATCCACTAAGCTATTCTGCAGGTCAGAGGGACACAGCATATGAACATGAAAAACTGCAATTTCCTTAGAAGCATTCTCTGCTGGTCAAGGGGCAAGAGGAGGCTTCCCTGACCCCAGTGTGGGGTTTTAGCTGGCTGGGGCAAAGTATCTTCCTATGTGAAGGGACCAGCCCATGTCATTGGGTTTAAAGGAAAACAAAGCTTTCTCTACTGTGTTAACTTTCCTTGGGAAGACAAAGAAATGTCTGGTTACCCCATGCAGGGGGAGATTAAGCCCTCTTGCTTTCAGCCAATGGCTTCTAAGATCCCCGCCCAATGTGGGGCGTGGTTTTCATTTTTAAAAAAGCTGCAGCCACTCTCCGAGTTTACTTGCTTCCGGCTTCCATGCTGACTGCTAGACTCAGTTTCCTGTTTGCGACCAGAGGAACGTTGTTTGGGACATTGATCTGTAAGTTTTATCCCCTCCAATAAAATACCCCTTTTTAAATCAAATTGGTCTAATATTGTCCTGCGACAATATTTTGGCGCCCAACGTGGGGCACGAACCCACGACCCTGAGATTAAGAGTCTCATGCTGTACCGACTGAGCTAGCTGGGCATTTTCTTTTTTAAATCTCCAATTTCCTGTCTCAGAAACCTCAATTCAGCCTGCATAGAGCAAAATTTTATGAAAAAACTACAGAACACAAGAAAAAAAAATGACTCCGAGAAATGATCCTGTAGGAATGGCATCATACATGTCTTGGAAGACCTCAGATATGTTACCAACAAGCAAGCTCTCCAAGCAACAGAGGCTGATATTGTCAAACATATTTTACCCTCAGAACTCACCAGTGGTTGCCTGCAGCATGCCTTTAATACCTGTGGTCTAGAAGGCGGGTCCTAATACTTGTTAAGAAACTGGGAGGAAAGTTAATCTCAAGAGGTTACACAGAGTAAGAAATCTAAGGTCCAAGTACAAAAAACAGAATTCTGGAAGCTTTCAGCGACTGACCAACAGCGCGTCTAGCTTCCTGCACTGGCCTGCAGTTTACAAAAGCCAAAAGCTGGTGCTGGAATGTCTCAGGGAGTTATTGCCCAACGTGGATAACTGCATCCACAGAAAGCCTGAGAAAGCTTGGGAAAGAATAGAATAAAGCATGTTTTCTTCATAGCAGCAAATACTCAGGTCTGCTCTGCTTGCTAGAGGCAAGCAAGGTCTCTCATTTAAGAGAGGCTTCCTGACTCAGCTTTAGCTGCAAAACCCTGCAGCTTTTTAAGAGGTCCTGACAAGAAACACTTAAATGGTATTGGTAAAAGCTGACTGCATGCTTAAAATGCCGGCTTTCTGGGCCGTCCTGCCAAGGCAAACTCTGACTCTTTCCGGCAGGCGGTCTGGCCAGGAACTTTGAATGTGGTCTGTGAGCAGAATGCTGCAGCTTGCTTGCTGACAGGGACATTAAAATGCCATAGAGTTTTGGTGATTAACATGGCGACAGCCCGTGAGGCTGGAAATGCAGAAAGCTAAAGAATGGGCTGTATCTAGCTGTCAAAGCCACGGCTTTAGTCCTACCAATATTGCTTGGTAAACTAAAGACCCACGTGGTCAGAAAAAGAGAGATTCAAAGAAAAAAACTGAATGGTTTACTATGTGTGAAAAATATATGCAGGCAAAAGGATCTTAACGTTAAAAAAAAAGAAAAGAAAAAAAAGAGTAGTTGGGTGTGGTGGTACACACATTTAAACCCAACACTTGGGAAACGGAGGTTGACTGACCTCTGTGACTTCAAGTTGTGGTAGCACACGCCTTTAATCCCAACACCTGGGAGGCAGAGGCAGACTGACCTCTGTTGACTTCAAGGTGTGGCAGCACACACCTTTAATCCCAGTATTGGGGTGGCAGAGACAGGCAGATCTCTGTAAGTTCAAGGATAGCCTGGTCTACAGAGTGAGTTCCAGGACACACTCATACACAGAGAATCTGTCACAAAAAGCCAAAGGTTAAAAAAAAATAAAGCCACATAAGATGGAAAATACACAGAGAATCTTGATACTGTATGCTATTATGTTCTCTTTGAATTGTTTGACTGCTGAAGAAGGAACAACAGCTGCTAAAAGACTCTTGTTTGTAAATACTGCTGAATTAACCCAAGGAAGGTATTTTAAAAATGCCTTGGCTTCAAAATTGAAGTCAAAAGATATGTTACTTTGGAGAAGAGATTTTCCTTTTGTTTCCACAGGAGATGAGAGGCTATGGATTCATTATGAGTTAAGAAAACTCAGGTTTCATCAAGGAAGACCACCTGAGAAATCTCCGGTAGGAACAGATGGCCCAGATGTCTTGAGTTCTACATCCAGAACAGATTCAAGATGCTGCCTGAGATGATCAAGCCTCACAGGATACTCCAGTCAGGACTTGATCCTAACTCTAAATTTTCTTTAGGTCCCCTTAAAGATTATCAGCGCCCCCAACCAGCTGGAAGTAGCCTGGAATACTACGCCCACATTCCCAAAAAATGGACTATGGATATTTTCCTTTGTTTTTTTAAAAAAACGAGGGGGAAGTGGTGCAGGACAATTCTGTATCCTGTCAATCATGTTTTAAATAAATGCTGATTGGCCAGGCAGGAAGTATAGGCGGTAAAACCAGACAGGAAGTAGAGGTGAGAACTGGAGATTTGGGAAGCAGGAAGCTTCCCTGGCATTCCTGCGCAGATCTCCAAGGAAGCAGCATGTGTCTTTGTCCCAGCTGAGAAAAGGTACCGGCCATGTGCCTGGCATGGATGGGAACAATGGGTTAATATAACTTATGGGAGCTAATAAGAAGCCTGAGATAATGGGCCAATCAGTTAATAACCTAATGTAGACTCTCTGTGTGATTTTCTTTGGGGCTTGCTGGCTGTGGGGTACTGGGCAGGACAGAAACCCCAAAAAGCAGGACCCTCATGTTACAACCCCAGAAGGGCATAGACAAAGGAGAAGATACCTCCCAAGTCTAGCTTGGTGGTCCAGTGATTAACTAGCCACCAGCCACAGGCAGCTACCCCACCCCTATCATATACACAGTGTCTCTTCTGGGGCAGAGGGTGGATACAGTTCAGTGTAGCACGTGTGAAGTCCTAAAGTCAATTCCCAACATGGAAGGATGACAAGGAAGGATGGGGGCGAGGGAGAGGAAAAGAAAGGGGGAGAGGGAGAGGGAAGGAAAAAGGGAGAGGGAGAGACAGAGACAGAGTCTACCCCTCTGCCAGTAAATAATTCACTGTTAATACATCCTTCTTAGGCCAGGCAGGGCTGTCATGTCTTGTAACTGTTCCATGTGCCTTGTGAGTGCCCCCCACCTTCAAAGGACTATTAGAAGTTCAATATTGTGAGGTTCTCCTACCCCAATTTCATAATGGCAGTCACCCTGCCCTTTCTGGAGGATAGGGGCATGAGGCAAACATAGGGCACAGCAGAAAATACCACTGAGAACCTGCCTTATTGGCCTGAGGGATGGACAGAAAGTAAGACCTCAAGGCCTGTGTATGTCCTACAGGACATCAAAACCCAATGTCTCAGTAGGCGCTCTTGCCAAAGCAGTGAGTAATAGGTTAGTCTTGTCATGATTTTGAAAATATCTTTTTTCATTTTTTTTCTTAAACATGAGCATCTCACAGTGATCACATTTCAGGACTTGACTCTTCCTGAGCATCTAAGTTTATCTGGGTTTCTTTTCCTGTCATGGCTGGAGCAATTAGCTTAGGCATGCACACCGAAGCTGAAGCCCAAAGATACTCCCACTGATCCTGACCAGAAGCTTGGTTAGCCCCCAGACACAGTCTGGCACCAAAGGTATCTACAGGGTTGGCTAACTTATCTTATCTGAGGCATGAGTGGAAAGGGGGCTCTCCCAGCTGTCTCTTTCCTTCCATACCCACCATCTCTCCCTCCTCTTTCTATCCCCTCCCCTGCCTTCTTCCCATCCCCCCTTCCCTCTTTTTCTTTTTTTCTTTACTCCCTATTTCTTTCCCTCTGCTCTTCCATTCCTCCTTTCTCTTCCCTCCTCTGCCACCCTTTCTTTTCTTCCTTCCTTCCTTGAGACAGCGCAGACTCAGTGCTGAGTGTCTGCCATGGTTTTTGAGCTCTGCTGGTTGCACAGACTCTCTAGGGACTGTGAGAAGGTCAGTGAGAAGAATCTATACTACAGTTGTGTGCTACACAGCTGAGCTATGAGCAGGAGTCAGGTCTTTTCAACCCACTGTAAACTCAACAATGCCCCTGCTCTGTCCCTGACTGTCTGCCTTCCCTCCTGAGCTAGAGGAGGACAGATGACAGGGTTGTCTTTATTTACTCTCATATCAGCTCTTAGGGACTGAGCATCTCATAGCTTCGTGAATTGGTATATTGTACTCCTGATGCTCATGCCCTGTGCCAAGGGATGCTCTGTGGACATATTTAGAAATTGTCCTTGGGACTCATGTCAAGTTTAAGATCTGCTGGGTTTAATGAAGTACACTTTCCAGTGGCACGAATGAGTTACTCATTTGAGGCCTCTCTGAGCTTGGGTCTGCCTGGTATTGATTGATGGCTTCTTCCTGAAGTGACACCTCGATTATGTCTACCCCAGGTGCCACCTGTAAAAAAGGGCAGCCTATAAACCTCACAGGTGGAGGGAGTCTCTACCTGAAAATGAAAATTGCCTTTCAAAGCTGGGAGACATAGAACTGGCTGAGTTTAACAAAATCCATCAAAAATTTTCTGAACTGTGGGAAAAGGAGGTTGGCAAAGTTGGGAGACAGACCTCAGAGGTATGTGTAAGGTGTCAGTTGGCTGAAAGAATGCCACACAGAGACTTGGCATCAAGAGTCTTAGCATGACCTGACTGACAACCCTCCCCTGCCACTAGAATTAGAGGCTTAATGGTGTGTGGCCCTGGTGTGATAAGAACACATCTTTCCAGCTTCATAGATGCTGGGATTTGAAGCCACTCCTGCCTTCTGGGTCTTTACCCAGATCTGTCTATGGGCTCTGTCCTGGGGTAACAGTCATGAACCTGACACAGAGGAGCTAGATACCAGTGATCCCTGTAGATGGTGGGTCCTTCTAAGCGAAGACTCTTACTTACCCTACCCTTGGTTTTGAATTCCCATGATCAGAAGCACTATCATTTTGCCATGTGGGAGTGGAGCAGCAGCCACCGCCTGCAGCCCTCTGACCTGACACTAGCATAGATGGTTGAGTCAGATAGCCTTGGACATGAGAAGGTAGGAAGGAAGGGACCCCCTCCTGCCTCCAGCACAGTTGAGTTGGAAATCAAACAAACCCTCACCTTGGCATGAGTCCTTCCCAGAAAGAGCTCCTGTTCTCCCCCGATTATTCCCCAGCTCTAGAGTAAGAGCTGCCATGTGACCAGAGGAGAGCCCAAGACCCAGTAGGAACCTAAGAGGGACATGGCTGCATGCCACCAGGCTTCTCATTTACGGTGTACCATTTCCATTTACAGTGCATGGAGACCATGCATAGACATAAGGATTCCCTTAACGGACCCTCTGTACCCACTTTCATTGTTCCTGGGCAGAACTTATTTAGGTCACAATGACAGGCCATTGTATCACCAATGAATCACTCATCATCCTTCCTATGGGTGAGAGGTCCATGTGTTCCATTTAGGCCCCAGAATGCTCCATGGGGACTTTATCCTAAGTGGCAAGGAGATCCCTTACATCAATTCCACAATGCTCTATTTTCAGACAGACTTGATCCCCACATCAAAGTGGACCCATGTGGCTATTTCCCAAGCATGTGACCTTAATGGTTCACTTTCCACAAGGTGAGGTCTGGGGCTGGGAATGTCAGTTCCTCCAGAAGAACACAGTTAGTTCCAGGGGACAATAGAGAACAGGAGTATCCCACATCCTCTGCCTCTCTGAGCCTAGTACTGATGCCCATGGATGACCCTGGAGCTGACTGGGGCTCGTTTGCCTCAGGACCACCTGAGCTTTCTCTAGGATTAATGAGGAAGGTCAGAGAAGGGGAGCGTCTATAGATATTTGCCATGTTAGGAAATGTCTCCTCTTTTACCTATAGATTCTTCCAAAATTAGAGTGTCTTCAAAATGTAGAGCCATGTCTAGGATGTGGCTCAGTGAGAGATCATCTACCTAGCATTCACAAAGGCTTGGATTCCACCTCAGTACCCCATGCACATATGAAAAAACCCTAACAAATAAGCACTACTTACTGATAACGCTTGCTTCAATAAATCTTGATATGAAAGCAGGGCAGCATTGGGTGGGTGGGAATTTCACATAATGGAAATAGGTGTGTGCTTTTGAGTAGTAGACCTAGTTGTCATAGTAGAGAGGGAGAGCCAGCAGTGAGAGTTTGAGAAGGCCAATGCAGGAGATGTGTGGTAGAAGGGTCTTTTTCTGAACTCTGTCCTGTTGTCAACCCACAATGACAACAGCAAAGTTGCCCCTACCTCTCTGGGCCTCAGTTTCTATGGAGAAAATGGGACTAGCTGAACTCTACAGCTGCCATTTGCTTCCAACTTCTATGTCTTCCAAACTTCACCTGTAGTTTCACCTACCACCTGATGGTAGAACCTTCTGGGTGCCTATCACATGACAGGTGCTCACAGGATGCAGTGACATTGTCCACATTCAAGGGAGGACCTTTCTCATTATTTCCACTTGATACAGATACAGATACAGATTGTGACCTTTGCAGCTATCCCTGACCCACTCCTGATGCCATCCCTGACCCCAAGCGTGATCCACATCCCTTCCTGGCCCTGCCATTCTCAGGACCAGTGTTATGGTCTCCCTCTTTCTCTCACCAGGGCTGCAGCACTGTGTCTCAGGTCAACTCTCTGTGCTTCTAGTCAGGACTATATCTTTGCAGTGTTCTCCAATGAGACCATGAATTTAGACAGGGCTGGCCCTCACCTACTTAAAGAACAGGCACCCTGCTTCTGAACCTAATTCTCAGTATCTGAATATTTCCACATTCCTCTTCTCATGTCAAGAGCAAGCTTGTCTTAGAATTTATAGATGGTGTGCCTGCTGTGCTGTATAGAGAGCGTTGGAAGAATAGAAAGGAACAACTTTACAGACTACAGGAACAAATCTAGGGGTGACAGACCCCCCCATCTCTCTCCTGCTGAGGGCCCGTAGCACACTGTTTCTCCCTGTCATAGCACTGTGTGTCACTCCCTCATCTCTTTCCATTTTGAGTGATGTGGTGTGGCATGTCTAATGACAAGAAGAACAAATTCTGGTGATGAGGTCACCTTGGGCCTGCATTATGTCTGACTGCTGTTTTACATAGAAATTATTTGTGAAAGCATGTCACGTGCTCAGAATCATGTCTGTCTTCTTCCCAGTGCATGCATTGATGGGCAAATAAGTTCTGACTTGCCAGACAGGAACAGTGTGGCCTGACCTCTCCAGTTAGGCAACAAATTGGCCTATGAAGAAGCAGCTTCTGTTTCCATGGTGAAGGAGACAGGACAGAATAGCTGCACTGCCTGCTGCAGAGCATACCAAGTATTTAAACACAAGTAGAGGTCCAGGCACCCCACAGTAAAGGGAGGGCTTCAGGAGGGCTTGCCCTGTTGCCAGAGTCATGGGAAGGGTTGCTGTGAAAGGCTGAAAGAGTGACTGATTCAAAAGGAAACAGTAAGGACATTGGTGGATGGTAGACTTGAAAACGTAAGAGCAGTGTTCTCCTTGCTCTACCTCATAGCCTTTGAGATGGGATCCAGAGTCCAAAATCTGCATGTCCTTAAAGCTGCGAGCACACTGTCCATGTATGTATGCTCCCATACTGAGCATTTCTGGGCACTTGAGTGCTATGCAATTAGCAGGTGTATTTCATAGTTTAAGGAACAATGACAAAGATGACTGCATTTTTTTCTGCATGCAGTTTGTTCTAATACATTTTTCCTTTTTCCACTTTTAAGTGTGTGTCCATAGTTTTGCATGGTTTGAGTGCACATGTATGGGCATGAATGTACATGTATGCCCTAGGTTGAGGCTCTTTAACCTTATTCACTGAAGCCATGTCTTTCAAACCCAGAGTTTACTGATATGGCTAGTCCTGTGAGCCAGCTAGCTCTGGGGATCCCTTGTCTCTGTGTTCTGGGGTTGGAATTATCAGTAGGTTACCACAGCCACTCAGAATTTCGAGTTTGGGGAGCTGGGCTCTGGTCCTTGCTTTTGCAAGCACTTCAAACAATGAGCCACCTCCTGAGTAATTTTTCTAATATTTTCAGCCTTCCTTGGTTGAATCTATGGGTGAATGGTGGTCAGCTAGGAGTACCACAGAGTTCGTTCCTTCGATGGACACAGAGTTTTGTTCTGGAAAGAAGACCCACTCAGGCAGCAAAGTGAAGTCACAGTTGGAGAGTGAGGTACTACAGACAGGCTGTGACACAGACTTGAGGTAGAGATGCCAAAATGGCAGCCTCCACTGCCTTGAGAGTGAAAGTAGAGATCTCCAGAGGTCCGAGACACAAAATAACCGTCAGAGATTCTGAGGCAGAATGTTAAAGCAGCCTCCACCTGCCCATGATAGAGTGGCCATCTTGAACGTTTCAAACAAAAAGTAATGGTTTTCTATCTGAGGTGGAAATTCTAAAGCAGTTGTTACCAATGCCAGAGTGAAAGTGGAAATTTTGAGTGTCCTAAACACAAAGTTACATACAGGTAGATGGGAAACAGGACCATTAGCCAAAGCAAAAAAGAAAAAAAACCCAACAACTATTAGAACAAACAACTCACATCAAGGGGAGGGGAGAGAGGTCCCAGAAGTTTGAGTCCCTCATGGGCTCTGGGTTGGACTTTTTACAGGGAACCTTTCAGTATCAGACACCATCTCTTCCCTGATTTGTCCTGCTTAGGATATTCTCCCTTGGATAGACTCTTTTCCCTCTGCCAGCCATTATGTAACAGTTACACCTGGTGGTAGGCAATCCCAGAAGCAAGGGGCAGCCCTTCTTAAAGAAGCCAGTCCCTGTTTAATAGATCAGCTGTACCACCCCTTCGGTTTGTTTCATAAACTTGCCCAACCATATCCCATTGGCACAAAGCAAGTATTCTGGACAGCTGTACCTGATCCCATGAGTTTGATGACTACGGGAACATGACCACTTAGATCACATGTTATGTTGTAGTTATGGGGAGCTGCTTTCCAGAAAGGAGGGTAGCAGAAGTGGCAAATCTGGAGTTAGAGTTAGACTCTGCCTCTGCATTCATGGAAGTGATCCATTTGTGCCCATGGTCATCTCAGACAACATCTGGATGAAGATGCCTCACAGATCTTGTTGGACCTGAGTACACACTCTGTCCTGAGCAGTGGTGATGTTTATTCCTGGAATATCTCTTCTGAATTACGCACCCATCCCTCTAGTCCTGAATTTCCCTTCATTTTTCCTCTTCCTGAAATAATGGCTGGTTTTATGTTCTACCCAAGATGGGGTGGCCTTTTCTAATGAGTGTGTCCAATGAGGTGGCCCATTCTAGTTGTCCTACAATCCCTAGGTTTCTACTGTTTCCCTTTCCCAGTAAGTCCTTACTACAAAGAAAGACTACAACTGTGGGTCCACTATTTCTCTGGACCCAGTCTTAGGTAATCCCTAGAGGACTGTGCCTACTGAAAGACTGTGGCCTGAGTACAGTTAGGATAAAAGTGATGGACCCAGTCCTTGGAAATGCCTCATTAGAGAGTAAGTGTGGTAGGTCCTACTCCTGGTAAACAGAGGTCTGAGAGTGCCTCAGAAGTTCCCCAAATCATCCAAACCTCAAAATCAAATTACTCCTATGACCCTTTCTGATGTGGGATTCCCCTCTGTATGCTGTGAATACCATTGGTTAATAAAGAAACTGCCTTGGGCCTGTGCAGGGAATAGAGGTAGGCAGGGAAAACTAAATTGAATGCTGGGAGGAAGAAAGCAGAATCAGAAAGAAGCCATGGAGCCATTGCCAGAGACATGTCCTTAAACTTTGCTGGCACGACCATATGGTGATGAACAGATTAAGATGGGTTAAATTAAGATATAAGAGTTAGCAAATAAGAAGCTAGAGCTAATGGGCCAAGCAGTGATTTGAATAATGATTTCTGTGTGATTATTTCGGGGCTGAGCAGCTGGGAACCAACAAGATACTTTCTTTCAACAAATAGGCACCAACATGGTTGACTATAATCCACATAAAACCTGAGAAAGATTAAAAAGAAATTCTAGACACAAAAATATAGAATTTAACACAGCTTTTTGCTGTTTCCTGGTTGTGTGTCACAGCTCCTTTAAGAGAGGCTTTCCTGACTCAGTGGTACCAAAAAATGGGCTGGGCTGCCAATGCAACCTCTGACTCTTTCAGGAGACTAAACATTTAAATGAGGTTCGTAAGCAGCATGTTACAAACTGCTTAATAGCTTGACATAGAGCCACTGCATACTTGGAACTGGGACAATGTGCATGGCTTGCAGAGGCAGTGAACGGACTGTATGGAGCAAGCAGGAAGTACTGTATATACCCTAGTAATTCCACAGCTTAAGTTTTTAAGAAGTGCTTAACATTTTAAGAAGTGCTCCTATACTGTAAAGAATTACAGATACACAATAGGACAGATTCAGACATAAAAGATCTCTAAGTAGGTCATAGTGTTGGATAAATGTACATAGGCTTGGGAGAGAGAAGAAAAAGAGTATAGAAAATTGGAAAAGAAGTAAATTATTTTAAAAAAAACAAAGTCTTTAAAGAGACAGAGTAAGACAGTCATAGATTAAAGAAAATTAAGAGTAAAGAAAAATAAGCCATGTGAAGATGGAAAATTCACAGAGAGTCTGGATTATGTATACTATTGTGTTTTCTTTGAATTTTTTGACTGCAGAGAGACATTTGATTCTGGGGACGGCACAGCTAAGAATAAATATATATATATATATATATATATATATAACTATATATATATAGTTTCTTGAATTCAATGTATTTATATATATATACATATATATAGTTTCTTGAATTCAAAATATGAATCTAAGGATATGTTGCTTTAGCAAAGAAGTTCTTATTTTGTTTCCACTGAAGATGAGAAGCTGTAAATTCATTCTAAACTAATGTGATTTGATAGACCAAGACCTCCTGAAAGGTCGCCTTTAACACCCCTCAAAAAATTACTTTGCCCAATAAACAGCAGGAAGCAGTTTGGAAAAGAACTATGCCTATATTCCCAAATATTGTTTATAAATGTTTCTTTCTGTTTAAAGGGGGATATGTTATAGAGATTTGCATTGGTATGGATCTTGATCTATTGATACAAATTTAAGGTCAATTTTGTTATATGATATTTCTGCTCTTGATTAAGGTATTGTGTTTGTGCAGCTCATTTAAAAATGTAATGTATAATTAAGAAATATACATTAATAGATAATCATCTATAACAGTCAAGCTTGTATTCATGTTAGTTAGATTTTCTAGATGTACAGAGATATATATCCGAAGGATAGGAATTCTTCAAATCTTTCAAAGACTACAGAATGGCATTAAAAATGTTTAAAAAGTTAGGACTTTTTATGACAGCGAGACACACCTCTTAGTAGCATCAATTACTTCAAGAGGATGATGGATATCGAAGAGGCTCCTTATGGAGTTGGTTAGCCATTTGGACAAGAAACTGCTCTTGCTTGGACTGAACTGCTTGATGAACTGGACATGCAGGACCCACAGAGAAATGACTGCTGAACGTGCCTAAAGGTGAGACAATTCTTCGGGGTTCCTGCTTCATGAAAGAGTCTGCCAGACATTCTGCAGGATACAGAAGAAAGTGACTGGCAAACTTCCAATATAGGTGAAACTGTCTTTGAAATTTCCTGCTTCATGGAAATGTCTGCTGGATACTATGGGCCTGTAGACTGAAGATGGATGCCCTAATGGTACCAAAGAACCTTGGGTGATGGTCCAAGCAATGAGATATCTCTGTCATTTTTAGAGTTTTGAAAGTTGCCTACAATGCACTTCCTAATTACTGAGGTAATATTATATCCTTCTGGAGTCTTTGATGGAGTTGAAGAATTTATAGTTATTATTTTCCTTAGTTATCACTTAATACCTATTTTGTGATATGTAACTTTACTATGTTAAAATTAAAATCTTCCTTTTTATTTAAACAGAAAAGGGGAGGTTATATGGGATTCCCCTCTGTATGCTATGAATACCATTGGTTAAAAAAGAAACTGTCTTGGGCCTGTGCAGAGAATAGAAGTAGGCAGGGAAAACTAAATTGAATGCTGGGAGGAAGAAGGCAGAGTCAGAGAGAAGCCATGAAGCTGCTGCTGGAGACAGATGTGCTGAAACTTTGCTGGTAGGCCACGGCTACATAGTGATGCACAGATTAATGGAGATGGGTTAAATTAAGATATAAGAGTTAGCAAATAAGAAGCTAGAGTTATTGGGCCAAACAGTGATTTAAATAATATGGTTTCTTTGTGATTATTTTGGGGCTTAACAGCCAGAAACCAACAAGCGGCCTTCTTTCAACACCTTTCAGGACCACTTTAATCTAGCCTACAAGGTGAGATTGGTCTGGAGATGTGGATGGGATACCAACACACACATAAACAACTGGATTTACCTATGAGGGAAGTCCACAAGTAAGCAACAGTTCCAGGGCAGAGTTCTTAGGACAGTGTCCCATGTTACAATGGACCATACCTAGCTGGTCAAGTTCATGAACCATATATGCTGACATTCCTGGCTTCAACTGTACCTGACAAGTAACTGGCTATCCCTGGTCAAGGACACTTGTCACATTGATGACAACAGGCATGTATCTGATAGTTCTTGATTCTGAATACAGGCATCTGTTGAGGAAGGATAAAAGGGAGTATCTTATCTGGACTCAGAAAAGATAAGAAAGCCTTCCTGAGAAAGAGTCCCCTTTGTAAATGATCAGAATGGTCTTGTTTAAAGTTTTAGCCAGAAATCTTTGACAGGGACCTTAATGGGCATGGGGTAGAAAGAAAATCAGAATAAAGACCCATACAATCAGGGCTCAAAGAAATGGTCTCCTTGAGGACTTTGATCAGAAGCAAATCTCTAGGATAGAATGGGGGGCACCCCACCTCTCTCCCCCTTCAGGAGCTCCATGCTTGACCTCTGAGAGAATCTGTTGGAATCTGGCTAGATGGATAATGTGAGAAACTAGCTGGGTAGTCTAGAGGTCAAGAAAAAGCCTCTATCCAAAGCCTCAAAAGGAGTCAGTTCTAGTGGTTCAGGGATACCCCTGACTCACACCAGAATTTATGGCTGTAACTTCTTCCATGAAGTTTGAGTCTCCTCCATCAGTTTAGTGAGATGTCTTTTAAGTAGGCCATTTATTTTCTCCACTTTCTCAGAAGACTACAAATGCCAGACACAATGGAGGTTAAATTGTATTCCTGGGGCTTCAAAAACTCCTCAAGAACTTTTGTTTTGAAGGCTGGCTCATTGTCAATCTAAGTATTTAAGATGGGTTTATCACCACATTCACTTGTTTTGTTTGGTAAAGGAAAACTTCAAGTCATTCAGTAGAGTGTTCACTCATCATAGTAGCCAATGGGGCTTAGGTTCCTTGGTAAGGGGGTAAGATCTGTCTTCCCCTGAATATTTTCTGTCTCCGCATACTAGAAGAGGCAAGTGATTGCTATAGGGACAAATCTTTTGATAGTTTCTGCATCACTAAACCATCTGGATTATGCTTTCTGATCATCCTCTCTCTACAAACTTTCCTTTATGCTGGAGTTTCTCTCCAGCTGGAACATTTGGTGGAGGGGTTTAAACATTTTCCAGTAGAGGGACCGAGGTAACCACTGATCGGTAGTAACCCACCATCTATGATGATTCAGGCTGCCAACCTGTTCTTGAGCCTCCTCTATCTTGAGGGGAGTATAACAGGGCCTTTCAGAGGTGAGATAGTCCTCCCATAGAATAGGAAACATTTCTTCTATGCAAGGTGCCAATGCCTTGGTAGTCATATCTTCTAAATGTTTACCTAAAAGTCCTCTCCCTTCTGGTGCCCTCAGCACTATGTGACTGCAATCTCCTGGGGAAGCAGAACTTCCTCTAATAAGTGCAAGATCTCATCCAAAAAGGTCAGTAATTCCCTCTCCTTCCAGATGGCACCATTACAAACCTGACAGAAGTGACAACCTCCAAGAGTGAATAAGATCTGGAGGGATCAGGGACACAAAGTTACAAATTGAGTGGGAACAGAGAAACACCAGTCAGAAAGAGAAAAAGAAACAAATAGGCAAGCTTTCTTAGGACTCATAGCTCCCATCTAGGGGACAGGAGGGGCCCCCAGAAGTGGGAGTACTTCTGGGGCTTTGAAACTTCTTATAGTATTCTTGGAGCCCTCCCTCACCCTGACACCCTGTCCTCCATGATTGGTTCTGCCCAGGGTACTCCTTTGGGTAATGCTCTTTCCCCCAGTTCCATTTTTATTTTGCAACAGTTGTAATCTCCTGGGAAGCTGAGGAGGCAATCCCCCTGAACAAGGGGCAGCCCCTCTTAAAGAGGGGCCCAGATTTCCCAGGCCCTTATTTACCCTGTCAGGGAGTGCTATGGTGGTCAATGGAGAACACTGGGATGAAGCTGTGAGGGGATTTAACACAGAGGGTACTAGGCCTCAGGAGAAGATTGACAGAGGCAGTGGTCAGTAGGCAGAGTCACAGAGCTGTCATTGAGTACCTGAAAATGCATGATGCTGGTGTCACCACAGGCTTTTTAGAAGGGAATAGGTACATAATCAATTTGCACAGGGGGAGAGGAGGCCTGGCCAGGATGCTGTTCAAGAGGAAAGGGCTACTTTCTCAGAAAGAAGAGAGACTGAGCAGTGTGGTCCTGGCTACTGGTGAATGTGGGTACAGTGGTGGGGGTGGGGGTGAGCGGTGTGTGGGAGAGCTATCCGAGTGCAACAGTCACAAGAAAAACATGTGGAGTATGTGGACAGCTAAGAGAAGCCTTGTCATCCCACCGGGGTCCATAGAGTGCTGGCTAGTCAGGGTGGCCCTACTCAGGCATCAATGTAGCTACATGAAAGCAACATCCCCAGCCACACCTCTCAGGATGGGCAGCTGGCTGGCTGAGCTATCTGCATGGGCCTAGGGACCTCTGGGCTGTGCTGACACTCATGGCTGCAGGGCCTTGTCTCTTTGATGATAGCTGAGCATCACAGACAGTGCAGACTCATCTATTAAAGTGAGATTAGCATCCCTTCCTTTCTTTTATGATTCAGTGGGTTTGTGTGGGACCCCAATTTGCATTTCTAATAGTGTGTTCCGCACAGCTGCAGGAAAACTCCCAGTGACATGACAGCCACTTTTCCTTTCCGTCAGTACTGATTCCTACCAAGTTATCCAAGGCAGGCAGCCATTCAACTTTATAGAGCTTCCTGAGAGCTCTTTTCATCCTTGGGGAAATATGCTGTGTTAATAGTCTGATGCGGTATAACAAACTGTCGCAGGACCTGACAGCTCGAAACAGCAGATATCAGAAGTCCAGCCACTGCCTAGGGAGATGGCTGGCTCAGTGTCTCTCATAGGGCTGGGACCCTGCTGGCCTGAGTCCACTGGAGCTGAAGTGGTGACCAAGAGGGCACACATAGCACTCTGAGTCAAAGGCTCTGGTGAGAATATGCTTCAAGAAAGAAAGGAATCTAGTAGGACTTCACCAAGTCTTTATTGATTAGTCTTTTTCATCTCATTCTGTCCAATGAACACTGTTCCTAAAGTCTAGTCTTCACTGGAGGGAGTCCCGCTTGCTTCTCTTAGGGAGCAGTATCCAGCACCCTGTGGCTATCACATATGCTGATGAAATTACAGCAATGAAAGTACTGTAATTCTGGACTCCTGTTCCTGGGTTAAGAGACCTACATATTAGCTAGGTGACCTTAAATAGTTTCCATTATTTTACAGATTAGCCTGGTGGGACTTTTATGGGTAATTCAGGATATAAGAATTTACAGTGATGGCATCATCGTCACTGCCATCTTCGACATCCTCACAGTGCCTTCCCCCTTACCCTAGTTTCCACTGCCACCATTAGCACACTGTCAAACTGTCCCCATCGCCACTACCACCCATCTTACCTTCATCACCACACATCATTGTCAGCATCATCTTCACATTCATTACCTTTATAGCTGCCACCGTAACCATTACCATCATTATCACATTAATCCTTGCCATCACTATCCTCATCACCATCATCTCTTCAGCATCATCAACAACAGCAACTATCGCTACATGGAAGTTGTCAGGCACTGAGGGTTATAAACTGGTGATTTTTGTTCTCAGGCGCAACAATGCAATAAAGTAATATTCCCTAAACTAATTTCTACCTAGTACAACTTTCTTTGAGGGTGTTACTCAGGTAATATGTTGTTAAACCTTTAAAACTTTTTTCTTTTGCTTCTCTTATCCATGCAGCAGGCAGTCGCTATCCACCTAATGTATACAGAGTACTGTAGTAGATTATGAATTTACTAGTGACAAGAAATATTGTACCCAGGGACCTTCACATGAGTAGAGTACACAGTGCTCTGGGATTCAGATCCCTCTGACCAGCAAACCAGTGAGTTCATGGCCTTAGCTTTGTGTGGATGAGAAAGAAAGTTCACCCTTATAGAATCCTGAGGGTTGCTTCATTGTGCGTCTTAGCCTAGTGTAGAGCCTGGGGTGGAGGCTGCTGGAGTAGGCAGTTCAGGCCAGGTCTTCAACAACCAAAGGTAGAACCACATCTCTGTGAGTGTCTATGAAGGTGTTTCCAGAAAAGTTTAGCAGAGCAAGGAAGGGTGGGTGTGAGTACAAATGAGGAGGTGAACTGAGCCCTGTGAGTGGAAACACAATGTCGCTTCATTCTCTTGCCCATCATGAGGGACTGTGCCTTCATCCGTTCTCTCCAGAGAGTTGCCTTCTCAGGCATTTTGTCACAGAAATGAGAAAACAAATATAGGTGTCACTATTCTGGCCACTCCCAAATCAGCATGTCCAAGTCTGTCCTCCCTTCCCACCTCAGCCTCCACTCCCGAGTTGCCATTAGTACTTGTGGGGAGAAGACTCAGTCCTATTCCCTGCATTAGCCTGCCTCTGAAGTTTAACCTGATAGTGTGACATCTCCTCAGAAGTTTCTTCTCTGCACCCAGGCCCTAGCCAATTGCTCCAATATATTCTCTAGCAGACCCTGGCTTCTAACACACTCTGAGGCTGCATTGCTCTGCTTTCTGAAGACCCTGGAATCACTGACCTTGGGGCTTCCCTGCCCACTAGCCTTCACTAACAAGTGTGAACTCAGATCTGCCTTCATGGCTCCTGTCAGTGGGCCATCAACTTCACTATCTCCTGTAAGAGTCCTTTCCCAGTCCCAAGTCACAGTCACACCACATTCTACATCCCTAGCACTAGCCTATATACTGAATATCAAGCTTGTGCCAAATTCTGAGAGTATCTCCTTTATTTATTGATCTGCAAGGTTAGTTTAGTTCCACCCCACACATCAGTTCATTGCAGCTCTATGCATCTCCTCAAAACTCTGTCCGTGCCCAGGTAGCAGCCTCCCTGCCCTGGAGCAGGTCCTAGGAAGCACCTGCAAACTCCAAGCTCTCCACCTAGGTTTGTCAAGTGAATGTACAATTTGTGAATTAGTTAACTGACAGATTCTATGAGTGGAGTATTGTATCCTTTCTTTCCTTATTTATATTGTTTTTATTTGAAAATCCTGTATCTCTTGCTTTGTTCACAGTTACATTTGAAATTTGGTTAGATCTATGACAACTTGTGGCATGTTGGCCATCTTTGTTAATGAACTTCAATTTCATTCCAATGACTTCTTTCACCCTGAGCTTGGCTTTGGTGACTCTGGGATTCAAGTGGAATATTTATTTCCTCTAATGACTTAAATGATCCCATGGTATGATGTAAATAAGAGTAATAATCTCATATACATACAAAATATCTCTTATTTTTGTTTTAACTGCACCTGAATAGTTGCCTCAATGATCTGCTCTAAGCCAGTGTGCATGTATTGGTGGAGTAAGCTGAAAGAAAGGCCCTTCTTCATGCACTCTAGGTGCCACACAGAATGTTTCCAAGAGCTCCTGATCATGTACCTCAGGGTGAGGTAGAGATCAAGTACCCTAGGGTGGGTCTGTAGTCAGGCTCAGCAGCTGCATTGTCACTGGGGATGTGCACCAAAGTGCAGGACAGAGGCAGAGCATCCAAGAGAAATTTCTAAAGTGCGGGGAGGATGTGGTCTCTTGAGTGAGCCTTGGACTAGATTTTCATATGGAGCTAAGGGTGAGGACTCAAACAAAGGAGAAATGAGAACGCAGGCTAAAGGGAAGTGTTCTGGGCAGCTGTTCATAGGCCACTGGGGTGATACATAATAAAAGAAACTCCAGCTAGTGGGTCTTAGTTCTGAGAAGTGGAGTGCCCCACTGAGAAAATCTAAGTAGTAGACTGTCTTAGTATCTCCTATGGGAGGAGTGAAGTTGGCTCTATTTCGGGAGAGTTAATTACTAAAAGGTGATATAAGCTGTGCCAAGCGGAGATGACTTCTGGTCATGATGCTTCCATAGGTGACATGTCTGGATGCCTCTGCTTTCACCCCTCCAGTGTATGGGGCCCTGAGATGAGGGCTCAGAGAGAAGAACTCGTGCCTCTGGGGATTAGAGGTGTCCCTTGCATGCTCTTGTCCTACTCTTCTCCAGCATCAGGGAAGCAGATTGTCTACTGTGACCCAGAGTGCTTCAACACTTGCCATCGGATGTTCTTTCTCTGGTTCCTATTCACGTGTCTTTAATAGAACTAGCTCCGGCTGTGACCCCTTGCAGACACCCGGCTCCCTCAGGCACACCCAAGGATCCTGAGGTGGGTTGAAAGGAGTCCAAAGGCATAGAAGACAAGTCTGGATGGTGCTGCCAGACACACGCCTCAGCACAGGGAATGTGCCAGCTGGGCAAACTTGTACTCATCGTGGCACCAAAGAATGGCCTCAGCACAGTATCAATCCTGATGACACTGGCCACAGATGGTGGGATGGCCTGGGATAGTTTTCTTTGTCCCTAGCTGTTAGCACTGTGTTTTGAAGGGTGGGATGGGGTAGGCTCTGTGGGGAATGGAGCCTGGCTGGAGATGCTGGTCCCTGAGTGTCAAGGGTTGCTTTCTGCCAGATCTCTATTTCCTGATCTGTAGAAATGTGAGCAAGTGGACTCACAATCCTACCTCTGAAAGCTGCTCCATCTGCCACTCCTCCCCCTATGTAATGAACTGTACCCTTAACTGGTGAGCTCAAATGGACTCTTCTTCCCTGAAGTCGCTGCATGACAGTTGTTACACAGTGAGTACAATAGATAATACAGTCAGGGAGACTGATGGGATCTTGGTGGATCTCCAGGTTGTGTGGCTAAAGGATTTCTCTGTGCCTGCTCATGAGCATATGGCATTCTGGGCGCTCCCCACTATGCATGCTTCTCCAATGGTTGAACTGCCTAGACACACTCAGGGTTAACCCACAGTTGAGACACTGGGAGATTGGAAGGTTGCAGAGGAAGATGTTCTTAGACATAATGACAAACATGGTCTCTAGCCTTTGTTAGAAATCTTAGCTTGAACCCTGGTCAGAATTTGGGGTAGAACATTGATGCTTGGAGACGACAGTGACTCAGGACAGGTGAATATGACAAGGGCCAAACCAGACCAGGCCGTTTTCCTACTTCATTAGCTACAGACACTCTGGCATCTCTCATCCTTCCCTTCCCCTGCGTTAGGAAGCTTTTCAGAGTGGGATAATTGTGGCCTAAATAGGTTTTTTTGCTTCTGCCATTCCCAGGCCCAGAACGAGTGATCGTATTTGAGCAAGAAAAAGAGCAGGTACAGGGCCCCATATCTAGCACAGCGGTTCTCGCAGGCACAGGGCCCCATATCTAGCACAGCGGTTCTCTCAGACACAGGGTCCCATATCTAGCACAGGGGTTCTCGCAGGCACAGGGTCCCATATCTAGCACAGCGGTTCTCGCAGGCACAGGGTCCCATATCTAGCA
>JAQHUG010000168.1:3389894-3402618 GCA_028555095.1 Dicrostonyx torquatus | reverse complement strand
GCACAGGGGTTCTCGCAGGCACAGGGTCCCATATCTAGCACAGCGGTTCTCGCAGGCACAGGGTCCCATATCTAGCACAGCGGTTCTCGCAGGCACAGGGCCCCATATCTAGCACAGCGGTTCTCCACCATCTTGATGCTGTGGCCCTTTAATAAAGTTCCTCATGTTGTCGTGACCCCTCAACCATAAAATTATTTTGTTGCTACTCCATAACTGTAATATCACTTCTGTGCATATTCAATAGTTCACCTGTTGCTGTGTCCCAGCAGGTGATCCTTCTTCTCTTACCACAGTCTTTATCAGCTTGGCATTTGTGTCTTAATCAGGGTGTGCAAGAACACACTTCATCATGAGGTGGGTGGCAGTCCCGCGTGATGCCCCAGTTAATTAATGTTGAGTGCTGAGGGCCATTCCAGGAGTCCCCGATTCTCCATTTACATCAGGTGCATTTGCTGTGATTAAGGCTGTCACAGAAATACCAGAGGAATTAATAATGATTAGGTTGTTCCTTCCAAGAGGCACTGGGAACTCAGAGATCTTTACTTATCAACCAAGAAAATCCACCACAGTTGACATTGCCTTTCTAATGCACTGACACCTAAACTTGACACACTCAGCCCAAGGAGACTGGGCCCCGGGACTCAACAATTGTTTTCCTGATTTCCAAGTTCATCTTTCTCCCAAAAGTCTTCAATTTAGAATTCATGATGGGTGAGAAGGGAAAACCTTCAGCTATTTTGTTTTCTAGAGGGCTTGTGCTTCAAAATTTAATTTATTCGTTCTGAAAGTATTGAATCCAACTGTAGACACACCAAATATAGGGGTCTGCATCACCCTAAAAAGAATGTGACTTCTCAGACAACTAACAGAGGGACAGCCTCACATCCAGGGCAGAGTGCACGGAACATTCCTAAAGCTACACAGAGGCTCGCTCACTTGGGAGAGCTAAGAAGAGGAACCTCTTTATGGGCATGCCCGCTGTTTCACCATCGTGCAGGCATCCCCGGACATGGGCATTTAACACCTGAGAAGTCACAGGGCAGGGTCGAAACCTGGAAACTAGGAAATGTATTCCTAGTTTGTGATTTAGAACAACTCTATCGTTGAGTGACATGTCGAGAGCCAGCGAGTTGACCATTGCCACAGGGAAGCCAGGCGTTTCTCAGCATTTCCTTGTGCTCTCAGGAGTTGAGACTTCATAGCCCCTGCTAATGTGCTCATGCTCTGGTGACTTCTATCCCAGGTTTTCCCTGCTCTGTGATGTTTCTAGATACACACACACACCAACCCCCACCTTGGCTCCAGGAAATCCTGCTGTCCTTGGGAGACCTGAGTCTTGTTTTTCCTGTCTTGGGTCTTCTTGTATTTCTCATGCCAGTTCTTCCTTCTAGGCTTTGTGGTGTTCCTGCCCCTCAACTCAATCTTCCTTCTATTCTTTCCAAAAGGAAGTGTGGGGCACTGAATCCCCAGGCCGGTTCCTGATCTTAGTTGGCGTTGCTATTGCTGTGATAAAACACCATGGCCAAAAGCAGCATGGGGGGCCGGGGAGGGCACTGCTATTTATTTCAGTTTACACTTCCAGGGACCTACATTGAGCACCCCTCAAGTTGATGTGGGAGGGCCAGGCCCATTGTGGCTGTGGCCACCCGTGGGCTTGTGGTCCTTAGCTGTGTAAGAAGCTAAGACAAACAAGCCAGGAAGAGTGAGTCAGTCAGCAGTGCTCGTCCATGGCCTCTGCCTCAGCCCCTGCCCTGACTTGCTCCTCCCACATCAATTGCTAATCAAGAAAATGCTCTCAACATACTTGCCTACAGGCAATCTGATGCAGGCATTTTCTCAATTGAAGTTTCCCTTCATGGTTAATTTTAGCTTGTGTCAGCTGGGATCATCTTCTTGCCCATATTCTCAGCACCATCCACACCCAGGACTATATGTTTAAAATCAAACCTCTACCTGCCCTGCCTGAGAGACCCTAGTTCCTTCCTTTGTGACTGGAACCTTGGGGATGTCCCTGCTCTCGCCACACTGCAGCTCAAATGTTTCCTTAAACCTCTCTCCAACTGCTCCTGTTTCCATGGTTACCACCACATCCTTCTTCCCAGGAGATCTTGATGAAACCAAGACTTACCCCCACTCCTGAGTCTAACCTTTGATGTAGCATCATGAAGAGCACTCCATAAATAACCCCAGGCATCTGAAGGTACAGTATCGATGGGAAGATCACACAAATGAGGCTTCTTACAGAGGAGTGCAGCCCCTTGTAATCCAGCCTGGACTAAAGTTTACGTCTCAATTTAGAAAGAAAATCATTCAGGGACTTCCTACGGTGGAATATCTCCATAATTTCTACTTTCACTGACAACAGAAATGGCTTGCTTCTGCAGGGACCTCACTGAGTCACAGGCTCCAGTATTTACCCACCCAGCACCCTAGGATATGAAATTAATTCTCATAGATCTAAATTACAAATATCAGCTTAGTTTCTTTCTCCACCCCCTCAAGTTTTTTTTTCCTGGGGCCTGGTTGTAAAATATGAAATGATTTCAGGAATTCACTTGCAGAGACAAAGGTGTACAGGTCCTACAGCAGTCAGGAGATGCTCAGGCCAGGTCCTGTCTGCCAGAGGCCCCAGAGAGTTACCAGTGGGATGTCAGACTCCAGGGACAGAGGCCAAGTGCCAGCATGTCTCCATAGTCACCAAAACAGACCCTTCTGGGACACAGAATGCTGCAGTTCACCATGTATGATAGTTGGTCTTGAACCCCAGAGCTGCTGGAAGTTTCTCCACAGTTATAGACAACCCTGCTGTGTTGATCCACATGAGACTGTATGCACAAATGAGCATACAGCGTGAGGGATGCTGACAACCTCTATGGCTGGGAGCAATGGGTAAACTATGCTCTGAATCCCACAGACACTGTCCCACAGCTGGAGAGATGCCAGCTGTAACGTCTGACCTTTGCAGCTCTGTATTTAAGGGTCAGGTGTGCAGAGTTACTTGACAAACCAACGCATCTCGTGAGTGTATCTTTTCAGGAGTTGAGGTGGGCTGCATCCCTTGCCCCCTTTCTGTAATAGTTCACAACCGCTGAGCCACCAGTTTCTAAAGATCTGCATAGTAGGCACCGAAGGGTAAAGCCATGCATTGTTCACGAATGTATTAAAGTCATACTCCATGAAATGACTGAAAGCCATGAGATGAACAAGCGGAGCCCCACGTCCAGCTGGGCAGCACTTCCTGCTGCCTGCCTCCTTTCAGCGTCTGGTCTTGAATTTTTCTTGATAATTCTTGCAAGGTCGGTGTCTCTTGGCTTGAAGATGGCAGAGCAGCCCTGCACCCTGTCCCCTTGCCCCTCTCAGCTTTGTTTTCTATTTTTAAGAGCTTTTTTTGGTGTTAAGTGTCACAGTTACCACACACATTGAACTTGCACAGCACAGTAGCATTTGAGTGGTAGCATCTATTACTTCTCCCCTGCCTCTAAGTGAGGAGGACACTGGGCTCCTCTACCACAGATGCAAATCACCAAGGACCTCATCTCTTTAAGGTCTGACCCAGAAGCCATGCTCTGCTCCTTGTTCAGCTGTGAGACCCAGTCAGGCACACCAAGACAGTGGGTAGCAGTCATACATTTTCAGAGAAACCCTCAGCCTCTTCATTCCCTCCATGGAGTTAACTTCCTGGTGTCCTGAGATGTCTCACTAAAGGAAAACATGTCCCCTACTGAAGAAGTGATCCTATGTTTGCCCAGGGTCTTCTGACTCTGTATGTCCCACCCCTCCATGTGCCCCAAGCATGCATAGCTGTTCTCAGATGATGTCTGGAGGCAGTTTATATGGTGACCCAACTCCTGCAGACAAGACTCACAATACAAAGTCAGACCGTAAGCACAGTTAAGAAATAGGAATAAGAGAAGGCTATCAAACATGCAGAACACAGTGTCCCAAGGGCCAAGTGGCGTGGGACTCACAGCTGGAAAAAGAATCTTTATTAGGCAAACAGGATTGAGAGTTGTGGGCAAAGTTACCACTAGACATTTTGGTCATAGACTGAGCCTGCTGAGGACTAGTGTGTGTCACATCTGACAGCTAGGGTTCCGAGGAGGAAGAAATGCTTAGGGCCATTCAGGACATTTGCCCTGTGTCATAGCCTATAAGTTGACTAAGTCCCCTAAAACCAAAATTAGCTTTAACTTTGATTGTCTTGACTAATTAAAGTAATTTATTTCTAAGTGACTGTGACCCTAAACATTGAGGCCAAATACCAACTAATTATCCTGACAACTGAACGAAGAGTGTGTCTCTCTGTTGAGCTTGCCAAGCATACACGGGGATTTTAACATGCAGGCATCTGGGTCCCACACCAAGACTTCACATCAGTCTTCAGGAATGAGGGGAAGCTTCTGTGCCCCTAAAATACCTCAAGTGATCCTACTGTGTGTTCCAGCACCAAGTGTTTCTATAGAATGTCCAAGACCATGGAATTGGAAAGTTGGGACTGGAACTGGGTAGAAATGGGAGTCTCTCAGAGGTGATGGCCACAGAAGCACAGCCTTACAGATCGGACTGGATCTCTGCCAACTAACCTTTACTTTAAACACATAGGATGGCATTGGAAGTTAAGGCAAGTGCTGTTTAAATAGGATTGGCTGCTAGGAATGAAACTTGTTAAGTGCAGAAGTTTCCGATGCTGGAGTAGAGGGGTAAATGCAAACCAGCCTTGACTGGAACTAACACCGCTGTGATGTCCCAAGCATGGCCATCTTAGCAGAGATGCTACTAAGTGGCCTTACTCAGAAAGCTATCTGGCTGCCTTGGGAATAAGTGTATGAACCTCGTCACAGACCAGGGAATCCCAGTTCTGCCCCAAGCCATGGTGGTTCCTGCCTTCCACCCAGGCTGCATGGGGACTGTGAGAATTTGCCGTGTCTGCACGGCTCATTCTCAGAGACAAGGCGAAGCAATTAAATCCAGACTAATGGGCTATTTAGGGATGGTGCTGATGTACACAACACATGCCCTTTGTAATTGTTCTTAGGAATTACACCTTAACCACAGATGTCATGCTTAAGGAAAACTAAAACTGAATTGATTCTTAATTATTTTAGTCCTGGAACACGGTACTGTTTCCAATAATGAAAGCCTGTACATTGATGAGAAATCTCGCTTCTGCCATTCGTTCTAGTATGAGCCACCTAACTTCCCCAGGTAACTGTCAGTCTGCTGCCACTCCATTGCCCATAGGCCTCACTGCCTGTCCTTTCCAGTGATGAGACACAGCACTGGATCCTCAGCATGCTAATTGCTGTGCAGCCAGCTTTTGTATCTTCATCTGGTTCTGTGGGGCAGGAACTTCATCCGCATTTCAGAGACAGGAAGATGGCATAATGGGCATTGCAAATGACCTGTGTGTCTCATGAGGCTTGTGATGTTCTCCTGAAGTCTCAGCTACTACATCCAAGAATATTTTAACAATAGATATGAACAAGCCACATAGGACTCCTGGATCAGATAATGAGCTCTCTCAGAGTAAGATCCATGACGGTCAAGTTTGCAGATTCTGGGTTTTGGCTGTCATTGTCCTGAATCAGCTTGCTTTGAACTTCAGCCAACTCTATATATGATAAGAACAAACAATATGAATGCCACTGCCATGATGGTGACCATCTAGGTCTCCGTCTTCACCCTGTTCTCAATGATATCTCCAGCACCTTTGGCCTGTAGTCGTCTTGACTCCAGGCAGGTTTGATGGTAAATGGTTGCAACATTCGGAAGGTTGAGAACCACTGCTGTAGAGCAAATTCTGTTGGTGAGTGAGCTTATGAAGGTGCTCACTGTGTGCTGGGCAACTCCCTGTTAGCAGAAGGATGGGACCAGGACAATTCCCTCATTCAAACTACTCAACCCACATCTTGTCTTGATAACACTGTGGTTTTCCAAGCACAGATGTTGAAGTCACTTGTGCTGCTCCACAGATAGGCTTGTAAAGTACAAACGTCTCTATCCCCAGCAACGCAAAGGAAAAGAGAAGACACGGAATTTAAAATTATCCGTTGTTCTTCTGAAAACTGCTGTATGCCCATGTTTCCCACCAGAACAGGCTCACAGCACAGAATTCCGTGAGGATCGTGCCACTGCTACACCCACAGAGATTGGGGGGTACCTTCTTACTAGGAAGAGAAACAAGAAGGTGGAATTCCAATGCAATATCTGAGGGTCACATGTGACAGAGCCCCTGTGCTACACCCCACCTTGCGTGAGTTCTCCAGCTTCTGTGCACTGGGGAGTAGAGAAAATGTTTCTGCTTGAGGATGCTTTTCAGAGAAACAGTCTAGTGATGCCTGGGGTGTTGAATCTAGTACCTAAAAATGTGAGTGCTTCTTGGAGGGAGGCCTCCAGCCCCAAATGTCCTGCAGACCAGAAAATTGAACAGAGCTTTTAAGAGTTTATTTGAGTTACAGCACTGATAGATGGATGATTCGAGCTAAACCCGGGACTCCCAACTCCTTGAGCATGAATCCTTCCCACCCTTCGTTGTCTTCTGTTGGCTTCCTACAACAATATGACTGTGTTGTAAAGTTTTTTGGAAAGAATCAACAAGAGAAAGAACAGTAATATTCCTGTCCTCTCTCCAAATGCAACTTCTACTGTCTTAGTGCATATATCCCCACAGCGTTCCAAGTGTCTGTTATTATATATCCCCGCAGAGTTCTGAGTGTCTATTATTTAAAATGATGACGGCTGTGATATCATGTAATCTCAACTTCTGGATTTTCTCATTTCACATTCTATCACAAGCAAGTCTAACATTCCATAAAATTGCTCAAGTGTCCTTATAATGCTTGCTTCTTAGAAACTGTGAATTGGGTAGTTATTTTGCTAGTGCTAGATTCTTCATTCTGTAATAATTATCATTATTTTTAAAAAGCAAGTAGGAAATTGATTGGTAAAACTCTGTCTATACTTTTAAGAACTTTTGGAAAGTGTCCTGTGGTGATCTTTCTCATGATGTGTTATGCCCAGGTTTCTGGTCCCCAAATGAATTTACGGAGCTGGATTCTTGATGCAAATTACATGAGGTTTTTTAAGTTAAACTCAAGTTTGGACCAACACCTTTTTGGCACCTCAGCATGATCGATGCAGAAAGTGTGGCAGGGAGCCCAGGGAAGGTAGAACTTTTAAAGGGGAAACACCGTAATCAGGGGAGTTCATGTCCTTTCGTCTTGGGCTGGGGTAAGAAGGGCATAGGGTAAGGTAGTTTCTGAAACCACTGGTCTGTTTTGGGGTGTGAAAATCTAACAAAGAGTCATTAATAACTGGCAAGGTATCTTCAAGGACAGGATGCTTCCTAGGACCATCTGGACCTTGTTAAATTTTATGGCCCTGCTCCCTTTCTTCTTCTTCTTCTTCTTCTTCTTCTTCTTCTTCTTCTTCTTCTTCTTCTTCTTCTTCTTCTTCTTCTTCTTCTTCTTCTTCTTCTTCTTTTTTGGTTTTTCGAGACAGGGTTTCTCTGTGGCTTTTGGAGCCTGTCCTGGAACTAGCTCTTGTTGACCAGGCTGGCCTCGAACTCACTAACATCTGCCTGCCTCTGCCTCCCGAGTGCTGGGATTAAAGGCGTGCGCCACCACCACCCGGCTCCCTATCTTCTTAATTGACCATTTTTAGGGTATCTGTTCAAATTTCTGCTATTGCAGCACATCTCTGGGGCTGAGATCATCTCCCCCCCCCAGTTTATTATATGGCTTAAGATAAAGCCCCTCCTCTAAAATGGAGTTTGCAGAGTCAGGCTTCACAGATGGACTTCTGACTTGTGGATCTGAGCATCAACACAGTAAATAGTCCTGATATTTGAGTTTTCAGTTTCCTCTGACTAAACAAATGCACCATGTACTCTATCATTTCCAGCACTGTCAGTGCAGGGTTTAGTCATGTTAAGGCATTCAGAGGTGTGTCTCCAGGTGATTATTAAAAATAGTAGACAATGAATTTTAACCATCACAGGGGTGAGCAATGCTACATAGCTTTGACTTGCATTTTCCTGATTACTATGATGCTGGCCTCTATATGTCTTCTTGGGAGAAGCAATGGTTCAAATGTCTTTTTCATTTTGTAATTAACTTTTTATGTTAGTAAATGGTGGAAGCTTATATAGAGAGATATTAAACCCCTTCCCTGACATATAATTTCCAAATATCCACTCTTACTTTGTGATACATTTTTGATAATGCTCTGTAGTATGCCAACATTTGTATGCTGATGATGTGTTAGAAACAATTTAAGGGAAGGAGGGTTTATTTTGAATAACAGTTTAGAGGAACACCCCATTGTGGGGAGCAGAGGAAGTCCTTGGTGAATGTGTGAAGAGCAGATGAGGTCCTGAGAGAATGTGTGTTGTTGACATGAGCATGGACCTCATTGCCTCAGACCTATGGAAATGGCAAAACCTTCCTTTGGTCTATGTGTGGATGTTGACAATATATGTAGAATGTCAACTCAGCTTCAGTCCAAACCTTGTACTTTGCAGCAGTGCATCATGGGGAGACATGTGTGTGTGTGTGTATATACATGTATATGTATATATCTTGTGTATGTATAAATATATGTATGTGTATGTATATATACATGTGTATGTATATATGTCTGTGTATACACACACACACACGACCTTTCTTATAAGGTAGTTTGCTTTTATTACTTGTTTGTTGATTTTTTTTATCATGAAAAGGTGCTGAATTTTGCCAAATACATTTTTCCCTATGTCAATTGAAATGATCATGTGGCTATTTCCCCTTCTTTGTTTCTATGTCATATTACTGGAGTAGATTTTCATATGTTGAACCATCCTTGTTTTCTTGGTTTCCTTGGTGATGTAATATGATCCCTTCACTATGATGATGAGTTTGCTATGCTATGATTTCTTGGCGGAATTTTACACAGATGCGTATACAGGTTGTTTGCCTGTAGATTTCTTTCTTATACTGCCCTTGTACGGAATGGCTGGCTTTATGGTATGAACAGGGAAGCGTTCATCACTTAGTCTTCTAGGGGAGTGTTAGGAGGATTGTGATCGATTCTTTTCTAGTGTTTCATAGAAGTCTCAAGGAGCTCTCCATTCCAGAGCTTGTCTTTGTCACCTTTGGGTTACTGGAGCAACTTCTCATTTCTTTGGTATTTCTGATGCTTCATCAATTTCATCCAAATTATCTGAATGCCAGTGTTCTACACTGGTATATAGTGTGCTTTTGTGTCTTTTCTACTTTTGAAATCATTTAAACAGTACCTGGCCCGTTATCTCTAGCCTCTTATTGACTAACTCTTACATCTTGATTTAACTCACTTCATTAATCTGTGTATCGCCACATAACTGTGGCTTACTGGCAAGATTCTAACCAGCATCTGTCCCAGGCAGGAGATCCATGGCATTCTGCCACTCTGTCCTTCTTCCCAGCATTCAGTTCTGTCTACGCTGCCTACCTAAGTTCTGCCCTATCAAAAGGCCAAGGCAGTTTCTTTATTCAACCAATGAAAGCAACACATAGACAGAAGGACCTCCTATACCAAACCAGAAGTTCCCTACACTGTTCTCAGGAAGCAAAATAGATGCTAGAGTCCTTTATGCTGCCCCGAATAGGCAGAGAGCCTCCTGAAACACACAGGTGACCCAGTTTCAGAGGCTCACATGGAAGCTGGGTTGCTGTCCTGCAGCTGGTACCTCACACATGGATCACTTTGGTTGAGATTTGCCTGATTCTGTCTGGCATCTGACTTCTGACTTTCCACTTTGTGTTGCTAGAGACTATCCTAATTTCTGGACATTTTCAGAATGCTGTTTGGGGGTCTCTTAACATTTTACCTGATAGGACCGCTAAGCCTCACCTGACGGTGTGGGAGGCGTGCAGAGCCTGGGCACTGTTGGCAGGCCTTCCGTTCTGGCACCACACTGCACTGATGCTGAGCCACTAAGCCTCAGCAGACGGTGTGGGAGGCCTACCGAGCCTAGGCACTGTCCGCGGGCCTTCGGGCCTTCCGTTCTGGCAGCACACTTCCCTCAGCAGTTGTTACCTCATTGGGTTTTCTTTTCTGAGTTATATCCTGCCACTTAAAACTGAAGCGTGGAGGAGTGAGGAGAAGAGAGCCTCCGTCCCAGGGATGGCTTGTCTGACGCTGGACTGGCTTCCTGTTGCAGCAGTGTATAAGGGCTCACCTCACAACAGGCTGGCTGTGGAGCTACAGAGCCCAAACTGCTCCACAGTGGGAGGAGCGGCTCCACTCAGAGCCTCCCTGTCTGCTAACGGATCTGATGAGTGTCTGACAAGGGGAGCTGGAGCCCAGCCTCACATTCCTAGTTGTCCTGGTCAGAAATTGAGTGCCACCAACAGAACCATCTTTAGTGTGGTGCTTGGAGCTGACCTGATTTTCTTTACCGACTCCTTGCGCTGGCACACAGACTGAGACCGCCTGAGGCAGACGTGCTGCTGAGTGGGCCGCGAAGGGAAAGAATAGAAGGACACAGTTCTTGAGTCACATAAGTAATTCCAGTGGTGCCAAATTCTGTGCTGTTCAGTGTACATAGGGGGCTGCTGGATTTTCCTTAGAGCAAGGGGGTCCCTCTGATGCAGTCCACCCCACAGCACAGGAGGAAGAAAAGGGAGGTAAAGACAGTACAAGAAATCACAAAAGTTGGACCTTTTTGATCTACCGTTTGGACTGATTTTTAAGTTTTACTTAACTACACACCACAGCACACACACACATAACCACTGCATCATGTAGCAGAAATAAAGAGAAGCAACGGCTGGGATCAGCCATGTAAACACATCACCTTACTGGTTCTAAAGCTGTCAGAACACTAGTACCTGCAGGGAAGAACCTGCAGCCAATAAGGGCCTCTTGCCAAGGAGGCAGTTCTCTGGGAGGCTGAGGCAGGCCTGGGTAGCTTCATACAGCTACGGGAGATGTAGTCTGTATGCATATAGATGCCCACCAAAACATGTCTATAAGACTACCTAGGCACAGAACAGAACTTCATACAACCATACACACGTTTCACATGTGTTACACATACCAAACATACATGCACACTGTAGTAGTTTGAATTGCCCCCATAGGCCCATATATATGAATGTTTAGGCATTAGGAAATGGCACTATTTAAGAAGGATTAGGAGGTGTGGCCTTGTTGGAGGAAGTGTGTCACTGTAAGGCTTCAAAAGCGCACACTAGCTTTTCTGTGCCGGTATCGCACCCGCCAACATGGTGAACGTTCCTAAGACCCGCCGTACATTCTGCAAGAAATGTGGCAAGCACCAACCCCACAAAGTGACACAGTACAAGAAGGGCAAAGATTCTTTTTATGCCCAGGGAAAGCGGCGTTATGACAGGAAGCAGAGTGGCTATGGTGGGCAGACTAAGCCTATTTTCCGCAAAAAGGTGAAAACTACAAAGAAGATTGTGCTGAGACTGGAATGTGTTGAGCCCAACTGCAGATCTGAGAGGATGCTGGCTACTAAGAGACGCAAGCATTTTGAACTGGGAGGTGATAAGAAGAGAAAGGGCCAAGTGAGCCAGTTCTAAGCTGATCTTGTTATGAAGACAATAAAAGCTTGAGCTTTCACTCAAAAAAAAAAAAGCGCACACTATTCCAAGTGTTGCTCTCTCTACCTTTGAATCAGGATGTAGCTCTCAGCTACTGTCCCAGTACTATGAGTGCCACCATGCTCCCACCATGTCCCACCATGATGACAAGGGACTAACTCTATGATAAGACCCCTATTAAATGTTTTTTATACGAGCTACCTTGGTCATAGTGTGTCTTCATGGCAATAGAATAATGACTAAGATACACATAGGCATGCTTAATGACACACACATATATGCATATAACATATTACAGACATAGACACATGCAAAATGTCATAAGCACATACATGCATATACCACATGTATACACAAGCACAAATGAAACCACAGTTATATACATCATCATACACAAAGCCTCTGCACATGTATACATCACACCACATGTATGCACACACTACACAAAACATGTATATATACTACATGTGGACAGAAATACACACATGCATCTAACTGTATATAATATGCCCCACCTCCTACACACACTATCTAAAGGTCTCTGAGCCAATTAAAGATAAAATAATTTAATGTCAAATGCAGAACAATTCTTCTTGAGGCCTGAAATTGATACCAGGTCACCGTTTTCTTGACCCTCCATCAATCTGACATTTGAAAATAACTCTTTGAACTATGTTGTAAGAGATCTTGAGTGGAGCTGCTCTGATGTGTTGTGCATGCATGTTCACCATTGCATACACTTGAAGGTATGGAGAAGGAGGGAAGATCCTTAGCTTCCTCAGAATGCCAACCCCTTGCATTTCTCCTGTACTTTTCCCATTCTTCTTGATTCCTCTTTTTACTCCCTATTCTTCTTTTCATATCTGTGCTATTCCCACTGATGAGAACAGCCTGTATCAAACCTGGGAGTCTGGGGTTCCTTGGGTGTGGCAACCCTGCCCTGTCTGACTAGCTGGAAATCTGTGGGACAGAGGTTGGCCACACCAGCATTTAGAGAGTGTACTGTACCAGACTGTGTTCACAGTTCTTAGTGTGGAGAGGTCTGAAGACTGGCTCACAGGTCCTGGGATGGGCAGGTCTGAAGACTGGCTCACAGGTCCTGGGATGGGCAGGTCTGAAGACTGGCTCACAGG